>CATKHJ010744512.1:0-18004 GCA_949750685.1 Vernicia montana
ACAAAAATTTAAACTAATATTTACATGTATATAAATCAAATATCTAGAATTTTCCCATAAAGATTATATAACAAATATAAGATTCATAGAGAATTGGCTTATATATATGTTTATAAATTGTCTGAATAACTCCAAGCAATAAACATATGTAATTGATTTGTGATTACCTCCAAACCCAATAACTTTTTTTTATTTAATTTCTTAATAATCAAATTAAATAAATTAAGGGCTCCACAAAATTTTTAATTGGTCACCATACTGCCTATGGATGTTCTTTGCATGACCAAATTTTCTTTTTTCCTTAAAGTAAGTAACGTAACAAAAAAAATTAAAAAATTAAAAAATTAAAAAAAAAAATCACACAGCACAATAATGGCCACAGATTCGCATAATAATCAAATGTTGAATTAATTAAATTAGGCAAAGCATTTAGACGGACGGACTTCTTCGCAGCCTGCAGGCATTAATTTAGCCTAACTTTTATTTATTTTTTCTAATTTAATTTTCTTTTTGGAAGAGTCAATAAAACGTGTTGAATCCAAATAATGGAATTCGTAGCTGTAGATTCCAATGGACTTCTAACACGTGTCTCTTTCAAGTCATAAAAAAAAAATAAAAGTATTTACTAATTTATTGTTACAATAATAGTAATACTTAATTTTGGAGTCACATTTTATTTGTTTATTTATTATAATGAGAACAAATTAAACGTCGACGTTGATAGTGCTTTCCTATCCAATTTTTTGCCTGTATTTTCTTCGGTTCCTTTTGAATTTTTTTACATTGAAACAACACTTGGAAGAAAATACATGATTTGTTTTCTTTATTATTTTCGATAAAAATTAGGGGATAAATTTCAAGAAATTAAAGAACATGAAGATTGTATTATGGACTATGAAAGTATAATTATAATTGATTGTATAATTTTTTTTTTATTTATTTATATTAGGAAGGTTTAATGGGCCGTGAATTACACAATAGAAGGTAGCAATTCTCTTACACTCGTAATAAAAATAAAATTTTACCTAACGCGGAGGAGGAGACTTGAAATTTCACCCAATACCTCTCACTCCTAAAAACAAAGAATCTTGCTATTTGAATTAGGTTTCAAGTGTTAATTGACTATATAATTTAGGTATGTGTAAAACAACATTATTAATTATAAATTTAATTTCTACAATAAGTCCACTAGTTTTTTTTTATGCATATCATCAAGAATATTTTTAAATTAATTTATATATTAATAAAAATTATTATTTTTTCCAAATGAATTAAAGGGTATATCCTGTGATTAGTTTATGCATTTGAGAATTATTTTTAAATATTGGCTTTAAAAATCAAATTTTTTTCAATAAATAAAATGAAAATTCTCTTATTAATCAAATTAACCTTGATTTTTTTTTATTCATATAATAACTTTCTAATATAAAATTGTAATTTTTTTGGCAAATAATTGAATTATATTATTTAAATTAAAAAAATAATAAAAAAATTATCTAACTATATAAAATTAATTATAACACTAATTTTTAATACTTTAACTATTTTAATTTAAGCATTATATAACTGGTGTATCAATGTGATAGTAATTTGATTTCTCCTTTTAAATGCTAAAATAAATACATTATATATTATTTTTTTTGAAATACATTATATATTATTTATTATATATATAATGTCAAAATTTTGAAATGTTGCTATTATAAAAAATAAAAAAAAAATCCTATTTCTATCAAATTACTCTAACCCTTTATATATATATATATATATTAGGAATTTAGTAAGTGCTTGTAATTTACTCTAATTGAATTTTCTTTTTAGTGTACAATATAAGGAAAGGTATAGTTTGACTTATATATATATATATATATATATATATATATATATATAAACACAAAAAATTAATAATAATAATAATAATATTAAAGACACAAAACACAGGGCCTTCCCTCACGCGTTTACCACCTCCCTCTTCCTCTTCTTCCTCCTCCTGCTCAAATTCTTTCTCTCTCTATATTTGCAGGGAATTTCACATTCCTTCCAATTCCAATCCCTTTCCCTTTCACTCCAAAAGTTTCCTTTCTTTTCTTCTTCAATCTGTGAGACTCTTGTGTTCAAAATTCTCTCTTCTCTAATGTCACAGATCCATGGGAGACCCTCTATTCTCTATTAATTCCTCTCTATTCCCAGATCCGTACCAACCCACTTCACCTTACCTCACCTGAAATCGTTTCACCTCCTCAAATCTCCGCCGTCTGATCGGAACTCGTAGATCCTCCGGCCAACCCCCTTATACAAAACCCACCATGAAGACCACATCGCGGTTATTCACGATCGGTTTAGTGGCCTCTTGGTACTCCTCAAATATCGGGGTTCTGTTACTGAATAAGTACTTGCTAAGCAATTATGGGTTCAAGTATCCGATCTTCCTCACCATGTGCCATATGACCGCTTGTAGTTTGCTTAGCTATGTCGCCATTGCTTGGATGAAGATGGTTCCTATGCAGACAATTCGTTCTCGCCTTCAATTCCTCAAGATCTCTGCCTTGAGTCTCGTTTTCTGTGTGTCGGTCGTGTTTGGTAACATTTCCTTAAGGTTCTTACCTGTCTCGTTCAATCAGGCAGTTGGTGCTACGACGCCGTTTTTCACTGCAGTTTTCGCTTATTTGATGACCCTTAAGAGGGAGGCTTGGCTTACTTATCTCACCTTGGTTCCCGTCGTTACTGGAGTTATCATTGCCAGTGGGGTATGTGTTTATCGTTTTTATTTCAATAATGGGAGTTTTAGTTATGTGAATTGTGGAAATGGGATTGCTTTTGTTTGTTAATGAATTGGGTTTGAATTATAGCTGTTTAAGTTAAATTTCTTATTTGTTTATTTTAACTAGGGAAGATACGAGAATTGGGTTTGTTCTAATTTGAATGTTTAATGGGATTTAGTAAAATTTTAGTGGAATGGTTTGACTTTTGAACTGAATAATGGTGGAAGTTGAAATTAGGCTGTGGGTATGTTATTGGGGTCTTTTGCTTATGGCTATTCTTGTTGAAAGGATTTTGATTGTGGAAATTGCAATAGAAAGGTGGGAGGAAAAAGAAAATGACTTTTTGGCTTAGTATAGTGAAAAGCTGAGGTTTAAGTGAAATTTAGGATTTGAATTCATAGGGCTACTATCATCAAGGTTTTATGCTTGTTTATTTAGAACGTTAGTCAAATTGCATTAGTTTTAATTGAAGGAAGACGGTAGTCTTTTTCTGTTGAGCTTTTATTATTTGCAAATTGTCTCTGCCATGTTGAAGTTTTGGGTGTCCTTAATTTGGTAGTGCAGACTGACATAGAATGGGACCTTCTCTTGGATTTGGGATTTTTTTTTCCCTTTTACTTATTTTTTGGGTTGGGGTTGGGTGTGGGTGTGGTGGTGGTGGTGTTGAGTATCAATTGCTTCTAAAACACATATAAAATGTGGTTAGTATTAATGCTACTAATGTGATTTTTTTTAGAATTTTGAAATTGATTTGGTTTTTGATTGTGAAATTATGGGATCTCTGTAGTGTTCTGTGCTACTCAGATGATCCCCTGGAGCTAGATACTTATTCTGCTCTTTCCTCTGGCCATAGGGTGAACCAAGTTTTCATCTATTTGGGTTTATAATGTGCATTGCCGCTACAGCTGCAAGGGCACTCAAATCAGTGCTGCAAGGGATTTTACTTTCCTCTGAGGGGTAAGGATGCTTACTTTTATGATTGAAATTGTTGGCACTAGTTCTATTATATTTTCATATTGATTTGAAAATGGAAGTGAATACTGAAAAACTCGTACTTCTTTTCTAGGGAGAAACTGAATTCTATGAACCTCCTTCTCTACATGGCTCCTATAGCTGTTGTGTTTTTACTCCCTGCAACTCTTATTATGGAAGATAATGTGGTTGGTATTACACTGGCTCTTGCTAGAGATGATATCAAGATTGTATGGTACCTACTATTCAATTCGGCGCTGGCATATTTTGTGAATTTGACCAATTTTTTGGTCACAAAACACACCAGTGCTCTGACTCTACAGGTATGTGTTGCTTTCATAGACATGCTTACATTGATTTTTTTTTTCGACATGCATGTTGATATTACCATGGAACACTTGTGTGTTCTGTGAAGAGTGGTCCTTAAGATAGCAATGATTTTTTCTTTCTGAAAAACAGAAAGTAGAGTACTTCTTTAGGGTGCTAAATTTATACCCCTTTGAAGCCTGAAATGACTAGAATCTGAAACTTATTTTGAAACTTCTTTGGCATATATTTTCACGTGATGCACTTCTTGCTGCTTTTTTTTTTCCCTATATATTTATTGCTTCAAACCTTAGTCCTGGTTTCTGCTTATGGGATAGATGGTATCTCTTGCTAGTTTAAAAGTTTTGAATGGCTTAGGTGGTGACACTTGTAACATCCAGAGAATAAGATGTGACTTCAGTGAATTGGAAATTTGGAATTGCAACTGTTTTTGCAGTCACAAGAGTCATTTTCTGGAAGATGCCAGATTCCTAGAGGATTTTAGTTGTGAAGCTGATCAACATGCTGAAATTCATTGTATGTTGTTACTCGTGAGAACTTTTCAGGTGTTCTTATCCGCTAACAATTTCAATTGCTTCTTTTTTCCTTATTTGTTCTGATCCCGCCTCTTTTCCCCTAAAACATTTAGCAGAGGCAGCTGATTTTCTTCCTATAAGTGGCTTTCCCTCATTTGCTAGTTTCATGGTCTCTTCTTTTATTTGAAACTTCAGGTTAGAATCTTATTTGATGAACCTGTGACTTGAGTCGAGTTAGGAATTATTGATCCAACCAACTTCTTGAAAGTTTTAAACTGGATATGTATTTAGGCAAGAGGACTTTGATGATGAAGACAAAAGATAGTTTGCAGCATTAGCTTGTTGGAGTAGACTATTGCTAGCTATACATACAAGTTCGATTTTTTGTCATGTAATTGAGGAATTTTACCAGCTGGTCCATTGATTCAGTTTGGGCAATGCAGGGTCAGTTTGGGATTGAGTTTGAAACTGCTTTTGTAAATTGCGTTTTGATATTTTCTTTAAATTTGTTAATTGCCTTTTGTAAACCATGGTTTTAGAAAAGCTAAAAAATATAGATTTTCCAAAACTATGGTTTTCTAAACTCTAAATAAGGTAAAAGCAGTTTAACCTCAATGCCAAATGTGCACACAATGGTTTTGACTGTGGTAGGTCCCTGCAGTTTCTGGTCAAATGTTCTTTAGTGCCTTCTTTCTTTTGAAAAACTTAAGAAATTAAAAATTCAGTTCGAGAATTGGGCACCCCAGAACACTTTGGTCTTATGCTACATTGTGGTTTCAATTTTTGCTTGACCTGCAGCTTGCGCATGTTGGAATGCAAATACTGGTGAAAATTGCTGTGTCAGCTATGATCTATTTGAGCATTTTAATGCTTGTATGTTGTTGAAGAATCTTGTAGCCACTCTTTTTTTTTCCCCCCCCTCTTAGTAACTTCTGTTTCAGGTCATAGGCAATGGAGCTTGTGACAGGAGAGCTGCAAGCTCGGAAGACTAGCAATTATGTTATTGAGTCAAAGCCTTTGGCAAGCTTTCGAAGCTTTGTTTTGAAAGAACTCCTTTTTTATTTTATTTTATGTAGAAATGAGGATGTTGATACTTTACTCAGGCAAGGAGTGGGAGTGATAAATCAATTTAGTTTTAAGATTCCCTAGGTAACATAAAGTGTCAAGGACCAAGCCTTGAATGTGAAACAAAATACTGAGTGGTTTGGTTCTCAGTTGGAAGGAATTAGTGGATGAGAGAATGGACAAAGTATTCAAGGTTGACTTGATTTTGAGTAACTACCTCTAGTTGGGGAGGATAAAGTTGTTATGTTATAAAGTTTATTCTGCTGTTTCTGCCATGCCCATGGAGATCTTCCTGTTCGCTCTTAGAAATGATATCGTGTCGGGATTATGATGTCTTAACTATTTTTTGTTTATCTTTTCTTTTTCAAGGTACCCCTCAAATGGAGGAAGGGGTACCATTTGGTCATTTATTATCCTGATTTTACTGTTTAACTGTAGGAGGTACCTGTGTGACTGAATATGTATGCAGTTATTCGCAAACCATTTCTGCATTTTACCTACCAGTTACCAGTCTTATTGCTCATCTGAATTACATATTTCATTATGTTAGCTTTCTGTCATGTTGAATTTTAAATTTTTCAATATACTTAGATATCTGTGCTGTGTTCTTTTTCTTTTTTCCCTTCATAAGTTTCTGCATTTCTGTATCATTTTTTTCAAGGCCTCTCCTTGAGCTTTGAGATAAAACGTTCTCTATCTTCCAGGTTCTAGGGAATGCAAAGGGGGCTGTGGCTGTTGTGGTTTCGATTTTAATTTTCAGAAATCCAGTTTCTGTTACCGGAATGCTTGGTTACACGCTTACAGTCTTTGGAGTCATCCTATACAGCGAAGCCAAGAAGCGAAGCAAATGATGTGTCATTCTGGGATGCTAGCCAAGAAGCGAAGCGAATGATGTATAATTCTGTGAAAGCATCAAGTGCGATATTCCACATATATTTTGTTTCCATTGCTGCCAGGACAGCAACAATCTTCCCAGGAACGAGTTTGGGCTGTGAATGGTGCTATGGATTTTGCCCTCTACATTCTATTTCTTCTTTTTCTTTTTCTTTTTTTTTTATTTTTACATGGAACCTGGAGATTTGGTTCCCATTTGTATCAGCAACAAGTGCAGGATTAGCAAGAAGTAGAAAACTTAAAAAATAAGTGACTGGTTTATATCTCTATTAGTCCCGGATAGGGGTTGTAGAGGAATATCGTTTTATCTTTTTTATTTTTTTAAATTCTTTCAGGAAATGATTGTAGAATTGATCTCTACAGAATCAATTTGTTATTGACATTTGTCATATTGATTAATTAATGAAAACACTGCTCAAAATTTTACGGCCATACATGTTTAATTATTTTTCAAATTGTCATATACTTGTCAGATTATGGTATAATTGATCATTTTAAAGATTTAGATACAATTGAAAATCCCTGAAAAGACTCGAGGTTTTTTTTTTTATTTTTTTTGTCATTAGACTTGTGATCAAATGAATTTTATTACTATGAAGAGCTTATAATTTAATAAAGTGTGGGTATAAAAGTAAATAATATAATATTTTAATATAATTAATTAATAGAGCTTTTGGTACATTGAAAATGATGATTGTACGAAAATGTAAAAAGTTTCATGCCTATAAGCTTTAAACATACTTGAAAAGTTAGAAATATTTTGTCTTCAATAAGAAAGTGATCATACTAACGAATTATTATCTATTTGCAAGTTTAAAAATATGATAACTCTAAAAAATAAATCATTGTGCCAAATAATTTTACATAAATATTTTATTTTATCTTAAACTTTTTATACAGCATAATATATATTTTTTGAAATATAAATATATAATTATTACTGTGTAGAGGCAAATTTTCTTAAGATAAGAATGAGATCTAAAAAAATTATAACTTATTATAATATAAAGTTTATTTTTATTTATAACTAGTCTTAATTGAGACCAAAATTTTTTATTACTACATAGAAGTTATTCCTATATAGAATATAACTTTAAAGAGGTTTTACTGTATATATATTACAACCATACCAGAAATCCAAAAGAGATTAACATTGCTTATGAAGCTTTAATTGCTAACTCTCTACATCCATTAATCAATTGGAAAAACATTAAGAAAAAAATTCTTGCAAATTCGAATTTCAGTCGAAGTCAGTATAAAAAATAAACTTGATATGCTATTCAAAATTTTTTTCTGATGCAACTTTTATGGCACCTTCAATCTTATTAATGCAGGATTTATACAAAAATCCCAAATAATCCATAATGTTGTCTTCAGATGCACCTTCTAAAGGGTTTATCTCAAATGACCAATTAACCAATGTAGAATCATCACCATAATCAACAAGTTTTAATGTATTTACTGATCCATCTAAGCCTACATTACTTGCTTCCATTTTGTAAACATAGCTATGGGATGTGAAGTCTATAGAAACCAACTTCTCCTTAATCCAAGACCTTTCACCATCTTGTTGAGGGAACATGAACCCAGAGACCAATCGAACATAGCCTGCAACTCCTTCATTTCCTGCTAAGTCTGTGCATCTTTCAACCATTGGCATCCATTCTGGTAGTCTTTTAGTTTTAGAAACTATAGTCCATACCTTTTCTATAGGTGCATCAACTATGCCTCCTACCGATCCACGCCATTTTTCTTGTGCTCTTTCAAGTGCCTATTTGAGGAGTAGAAGTTAGACAATTTACAATAAACAGTGATAAAGGGTAGAAGGCAGATATGCATTTACAAGTGTTTGAATTATTTAATTTCAAGATATAGTAACTCAATAGTCGAGTATTTGCCTCGCATTGTAATGGGTTAGGGGCTAAGCACTAGCAATCCCATCCCCTTTTCAAATTTTTGATCTACCCCAAAAAAAAAAAAAAAAAAAAAGAGAGTAAAAGAGAGAGAATGCATACCATGTTAATTAGTGTTTATGTCTACCAACAATTTAATTATCTTTTCTGAATGCAAAATTTAGCTATGAATACTCATTGGATTATATATGAACATGTCAAAAAAGAAAATGGAAAGCTGGTTCTGATAAGATGTTCATTGTTTGTTGTGAAGGAATCCTATGAAGCAATGTAAGAATTATCATGTTCTTAGAAGACAAAAGGAATATGGATAAATCCAAGACTAATATCTTAGGAATTTACAATTGTTTAGATACATTCTTATGAAAATTTACCAATCATTTCATTGAAGAATTACCAATACCATGTTCCCTTCACAATGATTTCTATATGTACTGCCCTTAAATTCCAATTCTATTTACTTCAATCACACATATTAGAGAACAAAAGATGAATTTCTGCTTGCTTGCCTTTTTCATCTCAACACAAATTCAATCTTATAATTCTTAAAGTCCCGATATTTGAATTGTTTCACGAACTATCTTACAAACAAGTATACAAAATTATTTTGTTCGAAGAAAGAAAAGGCATGGGAAGCTAGCATTCTTTGAATTTAAGCAGCAGCTCCAACAGGAACACCCCCAGCCTTGAGTCTTGATTTTCCGTATAGAGTTTCTTCGAACCGGATAATCTCATCCTTTGATCCATAAGCAACTTGAGTTCTGTCGTCGAGACTTTTGATCTCCTTGTCTAGCACAGACTGATATCCATCACTACTGTAGCCTCCAGCTTTCTCAATCAGGAATCCCAAAGGAGCTACCTCAAATAACAATCTCAGCTTGGCCTTGGAAGATGGCGATATCACATTGGTGAAGATACCCTTTTCTTTTACAATGATCTGAGGATAAAATATTGCAAATACTTTCAAATACCTTCAGAACATACCATAAAAACTGAAATTTGAGAAATTATATTTGGTTTTTGGTTAAATTAGGCTCTGATTAGAGTTCGAAGTCAAAACCTCATAGTTCAGGAGACAACTCATTTATATCTAAATCAAAGCCCTATTAGTTTTGTGAAAATACATGGTAAAATTGTAAACACCTGATTAACATCTGGCACCATTCCTCCTGTGTATCTCAAGGTGTATTTTTCTTTCACATAGTAGTTGATCAACTGTTCAGTGACAAACAAATAATAAGTTTTTTTTTTTGCCAAACAAACAAATAATAAGTTAACAAGGCAAAAATGAAAACAACAGAAAATTTCCTCCATCTAGTACAATAAGGAAAAAAAAAAGTATAAACAAAACCTTTTCATAGTCAGGGTTGTCAAATGTGGCTCTCAAATTTCCTGGAGAGAATAGTTTTCCTTCTCCAACCTCTGTTGTCTCCTTGACATGTTGCCATTTTCCTAGAAATTGCATAAAATAAACATTCTTTTAAGTTCATTCAAAGATTTTAATAGAAAGGGCAGCATCTCATGTTTTATCAAAAAAATTGGGATGACCATGACTCAAACAGAAATTTGCCCCTTTCAGAAGTTGAATAGTAGGATTATAATGTTGAACGCTTACCTTCATCGAGAAGAAGGAACTCGTGGGTGCCGGGGAAATCTTTAAGAGCAAGAACATATGTGGTTCTTGGACCATAAACTCCCATTGCTGCTGCGACTTGGTCTCTTCCAGTTATTCCAGTTAGTTTATCTCCTGGCCACACTCCAAAGATGGTGCCTACTGAAAAATTTGTGTCGACGATACTAGAGCCATCAAGTGGATCAAAAGCAACACTAAATCCACCTGTTTGTATGGAAACAATCACATTAGTATCATTTCCTTCTTGGAGGTCTAAAATGACTCTTGAACAAATTGCAAGACATTCATACCTTCAACTGGGCCTCCCATGTCTTGCAGTTCAGGAACTTCTTCAGAGCAAGCATATTTGCAGAAGTGAGAGTAAGTCAAGGCCTATATATAAAAACTACGACACATTACTAGTAAACTCCAATGCACTTTTTGAAAGGAAAGAGAGTATGCAGATTTTTGGTATAATACAAACACTACATTCAGATTTTGTTCCACCTTAATAACAATGCCACAGAAACTCTACATCAAAATTGATCAAGAAAGAGTTTTGTACAGAAGGTAATTGCCAACTTGAAATCGTTATAGTCTAATACATCCATTTGAGCATCTAATAATTAGTCAGGAACTAACAACTAAATTCAGAAACTGACGTAGAACTAACTCATTTACCAACAGACCATCAAAACTTCACAAAAAAAGCTATAATCAAGATTAAAAGAGTGAAAATTAATCATTTGTTTGAGTTTCTAACATCGAAAAGAAGCTGGTTGGCAAGCATATCCACAGCAAGCTGTTCATCTCCAAAGGAATTAACACATGCTGTTCCTCCACAAGAAGCTGTCCTGACCTTGAATGCAATGGTTCTCAGTGCTTCTCCCATGCACATCATCAACCTAACAAGTCCCTTATCTGGAGTTGCCTTTGCCAGGAACTCTTCCTGCAATCACAAAAGCCATATAAATTAATATAAAGTTATTCAGGTATTATAACTTAAAAAAACTAGCCCATGAAAGTAATATACTTGTTCTGTATCTAACTTACCAAGCTATCACCAATCTCACATCTGGTCACAAGGGAAGCATTCTTTGCCTTTGAAACTTTGAGGGATGATCTTGGTACTAACCGCAAAGATTCCCCGAATAGTGAGCTTGATTTTAGACTCTGTCATGCATATATTTACCCATCAACCAAAATTGAAATTGTAATATCATATTCTGTCAAACTTCTTTCTTTTCCAAATATGCAACTTCTTATTGTGTAATCTTATATGATTATCATTTATATCTTGCATACGAGCATGTACGAGTGAGCGAGTGCTTGCCTTATAGTGTAGGCAGTTAAAGGTTACTGCCTTCAAATTTTAAAATTAAAAAAAAAAAAAGACCAGAAGTTAAATGATATGACATACCCTGGAGCTGAAAGAGGATGGAGAAGCTAGAACTTTTGAGTGTTGAGAAGAAATACCAGGCAACAAAGCTCCACGAGCACAGCAAGCTATACCAGTCTCCATGTTTAAGTGTTATTAGCTGGTTTTACTTGAAAACCTGGCAAAGGAAACTTGGAAAGGAATGTGGGCAGACTCAGTAGACTAGATAAGCAGTTAACTGTGTAATGACAAGTGGATGGTGGTGAATAGATAGAAAGGATGATCAAGTGGCCATTTGGGTGAGGCTAATTACCATCTCTCAAATATTTGTGGCTCTGGTCTTATTGAAGAGATATGGTAGCAAACCCCTTACAGTTTTTTTTGTTGGTTTCTACTTTAACGGCTTATATTATGGTCTGTATTACGTGTAAGATACATGTAGTTATTTAGTACAAAGATCAGAAATAACAGAACTCGCATCTCCATGCTTCATAGAATGTCGTGCCACTTGAGAAAAACAACTTCAACTGAAATTATTTCCATACTGCAAAATAGGTTTCTTACGGTTTCCCCTAATGTAATGGCATAGTTCACTTCGGTAAAAGTATTTACCTCATAGGATGCCTAATGTTTACACAACCCTTAATATTTCAGACACCAAGTAGAACGAAATTGTAAATCAAACCCAATAATTGATTATAAGTTCAATAGGATCATTTACAAAATTTCAGTCCTCATTATCATGAGGGCCATTGTTTGATACAATAGTAAAGAGTTTGGGGACCGCGAAGAAACAGTATTGAGTCTTGAGATATACTATTTCTTATAAAAATGTTGGAAGCAAATCTCCTTCAATTCTCCCTTATAGGACCCTACTTTAGGGGATCATTGTGAGGTAATAGCCTACTACTGTGGTAACAAAATAAATGGTAATCACTTTCAAAAAAATTAAAAAAAAATTGTTCTTTAAGCAGGAAATCTAGCATCCTTTTCTCCTCAGTCAAAGCATGTCATGTAACAGTATAGCATTCAATCTTGCAACTGGTCAGCATTCATGGGCCATTATCTTGGGCAACTTTAAACTCAGTTTATAAAGCTCTCACCCCATTTATTAAATTCATAGTGACATCCACGGTTTTACCCAATTCAATAGCTGCTCCAACATAGGTATGGGGTGTCAACTCCAAAAGATAGTCTTTTGTTTTTTTTGGCAATGCCAAACCTTCAATGAATTCTCTTATGCTTTCTTTGGTAACAGCTCTTCCCCTGGTTAGCTCTTTTAGCTTCTCATACGGCTCTGGAACACCATATCGGCGCATTACCTACACATAATTTGTCAACGATAAATATGTACGGGAATAATTTGAGAATAGGAGGCTAAGAATGATACAGGATGCATAAAAAAAATTATCAAGCATCTGTATTCAGAACTCGTCCATCTGACCAAATCATTAAGTATTTACTTAACGACTTGCTTACAAAGGAGAAAAAACAATAATTTACAGGTACATACAGTCTGTATTGGTTCAGCAAGCACCTCCCATGATTGGTTCAAGTCTTCGCTTAAGCGACTTTCATTCACCTAAATGAAACAAATGCAATCAGAAGATATCAATCAATAAATTACAAGAATATTAGATTTAAGAGCTACTCATGAATTCTTGCATTCCACACCTCTCCTAGTAGATAAGCACCACATTTATATCATATTGCATACCTGAAGCTTTCCAATTCCCTGCAATGCACTTTTGTAGGCAAGAAGAGAATGTCCCAAGCCCTCACCCATATTCCTCAGAACAGTTGAATCAGTCAAGTCACGCTGAAAATAGAACACAAAACAAAAAACTCTCATTCCCAAGGCAGAAAAACACATGATTTGCAAATTGCCTCTGGCTCGACGCCTATGATCTATACAGTGGGTGCATAAAATAAAAGATACCTAAAACTACTTCTGAAGGCCTAACTTATGGAGGAAGAAAATAGAATCATGGGTTTGGCATGCAAATAACACTTGCTCACTTCTGGACTCTGTAACACATACTGACATAGAGGCCAAGATTGGAGTAACTTCCTTTAGACAGGACATCGCATCCATAGGAACCAGCAAATACAATTTCGAGAATAGACAAATAGGAATGAAACATAAAAACACGTTAAAAAAGGAAATTAACTGTCTTACCTGCCAACGTGAAATAGGTAGCTTCTCACTGAGATGAGATAAACCTCCATTAGCTTTACCAAGATTACCTTCACTATTTTCGAAATCAATAGGATTTACTTTGTGAGGCATGGTTGATGACCCAATCTCACCATCCTTGGTTATCTGCTTCAATTGTGACAATAAGTTTCCTTTCTAATGTATGGTAAATATTTAACTATGTCAATTTGACACCACAAATACCACCTGCTTGAAGTATGCTAGGGATATATAGCCCCACATATCTCTATCAAAATCAATCAATATAGTGTTAAATACGATAATTGCATGAAAAAGTCTTGCCATATAGTCATGCGGTTCAATCTGCAGAACAAGCATAAAGACACATGGTCAAAAGAACATTATTAAAGAGACAACAAAAATTTTAAAAAGGAAAAGGGAACAAGAAAAGCATGCAAGAACTCCACCATACAGTCAACCATAGGTTTATGTTTCATCCACCTCTTAATGCAATGCAAGTAATTCCAATGTTTATATTGACAATCCATGAATAGGCTTTACCTTTTGTTACTCCCATATTTAATCATTGATACAAACAAAGCATTAAAGCCACTAACTGAGTATGTTTAGGACGTATTAATGAAATTATGATCTAGTTGTCCACTTCCTGTTAGTCCAAGCTATAAGTACTACAATAATACCTCAATGATGTGAAATCAGAGTCTATTATCTGATAGGATCTCATTAAAAATTGTAATCATGGATGATTTACCTGAGTAACATAGGGATTAAAACACAATCCAAGAGATTCCACAAACTCTTTGGCAATTTGAGGCCAATTGACATCTGGATATGCAACAACATGTGCATTATAATTTCCAACTGCACCAGCAAACTTCCCCTTTATCTTAACTTGAGAAATTTCCTGCCTTTGTTCACTTAACCTGGCAGCAAAAACTGCCACTTCCTTTCCTAAAGTTGTAGGTGAAGCAGGCTGCAAAGAAGTCATAGATGATACCGCAAAAAATATAAAGCAACCAACAGTTTTGACAGTAAATAAAGAAACACATTTACAAAATGAACCAAGATGCAGATGGACATTTTATATTAAAACAACAAATCGTCCAAAATCCTTTTTAAGGTTTGAAAATCAGATAGAGCCTTACTGATTAAGTGCAAAATGGATTTCCAATCATCATTCCATCTCAAAGATTAGCTCTTTACCTGTCCATGAGTGCGAGAAAGCATCGAAGTGGATGCGTTATCTTCAGCCATTTTGCATATTGCTTTGATCAATTCATCCATGACAGGAAACATAACCTTGTTCATTGACTCTTTCAGCATTAATGCATGGGCCAGATTGTTGATATCTTCAGATGTGCAAGCAAAGTGGAAAAATTCAAGCACCTGTATTACAGGAAAGAGTGAAAGAGATGTTACGGCCATAATCATAAAAATTTCAACAATTTTATACTCGTTAATTACATTAGATCGATCGAAGCAACTAAGCAAGTTATTTCCAGTATATGAAGCAACTAATGTGATATTTTCAACCTTAGCAATCTCAGGATGTGATTGGCATTTCTTTTTCAAGAAGTATTCCACTGCTTTTACATCATGGTTTGTCACTTTCTCAATGTTTTTAACCTCCAAGGCATCATCCATGCTAAACCAATCAATCAATCCTTGCAAATAAGACTGAGCTTCTTCACTAAAGTTCGGGACCTCAATGATTTCAGGAATTTGTGAAAGCTTCAGCAACCACTTAACCTGAGATACGAAATCTAAAGTTAAGCCACCATCATTTTAGGGATACAGCATTACAGCACCAAAAATCAAAACAACATAATTAAAAGTTATCAGCACATGGTGAGAGCCCACACAGAAAAAGAAAGACAAAGTTCAAAGTTCAAACAAGAACTCCTGTGGACACTAGTTCTAGAAATCACTGATGTAAATGGAAATAAACTTAAACCACAATGTAATTTAGGTAACTCGATAGGCTAGAGCCTGCAGTGCTACACAGTTGCTCCAACATCACTGTATCATTGGCCATTTGAATTCCAGATGTTCTTATAGCTTAGTAAGACTGAATTTCAGAAGTCAAATTGAGCTAATTATCAGCTCATTCTCAATTCGAGTCAAATCAACTACGAACTATCTATTTTGGTGAAAATGCCTAGGATTAATTGTTCATTACGGTACAAAACCTACTCTTTCACAATCCAATCCAATCCAAGCAGGCACCCATATCCCATTCCTGAATTATGATACCACCATCAGTCTCCTAGCCCAAATTAGCATAAAGTTGGCATCTTTTTAATCCGCCAGACAACCCAAAAACACATGCGCAAGAAATTCCTAAATTTCGCTTAATATAAATCACAGCAGCACTTCAAATCCAATAGAAATAAAAGTACAAATTCAAAAATAAATAACCGTTAAAATTCGAAATGAAGATACCTCAACAAGAACTCGATAATAGATTAACCCATATTCACTCATGTGAGGAGACAAGTCCTTCACTTTACCCCAATACCGCCCATCCAAAGGCGACAAAGCTGTTAAATTCGATAACTCAAAATCGCTTGCAGCCATCTTCAATAACAACAAAAACACCAATCAATATATAAAACAAATAAAAATTTTGGAAAAAAAAATTGAATATAGACCTTAGAAGTAGAGATAGAAGAAGCGTCTTTGAGAGTGGATTTGCAAGACAAAGACAAATCTCGGCGAGAAAATGGTGCAGATAAGCGAAGCGAAGCATTTGAAGGATTAATAAAAAGGTTTGATTTTTGAAGTCTTGGGGTTGTTAAACATGAGAATTGGCTTATAGTATTCAAAACCCTATAAGAAGATGAAGAAGAAGCTGTGAACTCCATTAACGAGCAAAAGAGCACAAGAGTAGAGTAGTATTGGTGCTTCCCGGTCTTTTCACTTCGCGTCAGTCTCTTTAGAAAACCTAAATTTGATTTTCGTTTGCATTTGGGATTGGTGTCAGGTTAAAAAAAGCGTTTTTACAATTTTTTTTATTATTTAATTGATGTTATGAATCATTAATGAAATTCACGATAAAAATATAAGTTATGTTTATTATAGATTGTTTTTTATCTCTATTTTTATTTTTGTAACGTATTTTATTTTTATTTATTTTTATAAATATTTATAAATAGGTATTATTTTTAATAAAATATGACATAAATTATTATTTTCTATTATTTTTATACTCTCTTTATCCTCTTTATAATTTTTCTTCTTATTTTACAATACGTTATCAGTACGATTTTATTTTAATATTTTTTTATCTATATCAACAATTCTCAACAAAATTATTTATTTCTTATTATCGATTATTATAAACTATTTTGAAACAATCAAAATAAATTATTATTTGATACTATTTAATTTTAATTAATTAAGTATAGTTCATGAAAAATTTATATTTTAAGAATTAAATAAATTAATATAATTTTTGAAAAATTAACATTATTTACATTTCTTAAAAATTACTATTATCTAAAAATTAGTATCCTAAATTTTTTAAGAATTAAATATCTTAAATTCTGAAAAATTAGTATCTTAATTTATTAAATAACTGATGTTTTTAAATTTTTTAAGAAGTTAAATAAATTGTCTTTCAATTTTTAAAAGATTGATTTAATTATAATATTTTGAGACACTGATTCTGCATACTAACTGTAATACCCTGATTTTTAATTATTTTTGAAAATATTATTTTCGTACAGAAATGTAATTATTTAACTCGATTTATTAAAATTGTATTTAAAAAATTGAATTATTAAAATTTAAAGAAAATAATTAAAGAATTTAAATAATTGTTATATATATAGTTTTTATAATTGTTATAATATAAGTTTTATTATTATTATTATTATTTTTACTAAAAATAGAAAGATAGGGAGAGAGAGGAAGAAGAGAGTGACAGAGAGAGAGAGAGAGAGAGAGAGGCTGCCTCGTCGGAAACCCGGCCTCCGGCCGGTGGTGGACCGCACCGCCTGTGCCAGAGGAACGAGAAGCGTCAGGCGACCTCAAGGGAAGCAACGGCGGCGGGAAACGGCGCTGGACGGAGGAGCACGCTCAGCTTGAAGACGTCGTCGGCGCCGAAGGTGTCGAAGCAGATTCCGGCCGATTCCGGTGGCGGATGGCGGCGATTTTGGTGTCTATGGAACGATCTCGGTGAGAGTTTCATTTCTGTACCTGTCTCGCCGTCTGAAAGCCACTGGAGAGGGAGATCGAAAAATTCATGGCCGAATCTTTCGAGGCGTTTTCCGGTGAATTGGCGGCGCGTCTTGGAGAGTGAACGGCATTTTCGAGCTCCTGGCGTCGTAGCGAGTCGAATGGCATCTTTTTCGCCTCCAGCAGCCACCAGCAGCGGCGGCGCGTG
>CATKHJ010744612.1:0-20616 GCA_949750685.1 Vernicia montana
ATATACATATATATATATATGTATATGTATATATGTATATACATATATACATATACATATATATATGTATATGTATATATACATATACATATACATATATATATGTATATGACAAGAGTGAGTCTTTGTTCATCTTCATCCTTGGGGCGAAGATCGATCGATGTATATGTATATGTATATATATATACATATACATATATGTATATGTATATGTATATACATATACATATATATGTATATGTATATGTATATATAGGTAAATAATTATAAAAATCATTAAACTTTGGGAGTTTTTCTAATGTGATCACTAAAGAAAAATTTCTTACAGACGAATACCTAAACTTTTATATTCTTTCAATTAGAGGTCATCCAGGAGTTTTCGGCTAAAATTCCATAAGAGTGGGTGACAAGGCATGACACATCATCCCAGTTATTTGACTCAATACGTCATTTCGGATCCACGTCAGATGAATTTTAATGACCACATTAGAAAAACTACTAAAATTTAGTGATTTGTGGAGTCATTTATATTTTTTACCTTTCGATTCTTTTAATTATTTTTTTCCATTCAAAATATTCTTTTATTTTTTTATCAAAATATTATTTTAAATATTTTTTATTTTTTATCAAAATATTCTTTTAATTCTTTTAAGTGAAAATATTCTTCTAATTTAAATTTTATTTAATTTTCATATATTCAAACAATAAATTTTCCTTAAAAATCAATTTATGAATCCAAAATCATTGGTTACTTTTTTTTATTCAAAATATTCTTTTAATTTTTTTTAAGTGAAAATATGTTTCTAATTTAAACTTACTAAATTAGAGGATATTTTTCTAATAGATTAATGACTATTAAATCTATTAGATGACTTCAAAAAATTATATAAATTATTTTATAAAAGGCAACAACTCAATAATTAGAATTTAAGATTTATTACGTCTTATATTCAAATCAATAAACAACTTATTTAAATTTTAATGTGCAAAATAATTCTTCATTTTCTTTCTAAAGTTTAAATTAGAAGAATGTTTTCAGTAAAAAAATTAAAAGAATATTTTGAATGAAAAAAAAAATGTAATCAATGGTTTTGGATTTACAGATTGATTTCTAAAGAAAATTTATTGTTTGAATTTATAAAAATTAAATAAAATTTAAATTAGAATAATATTTTCACTTAAAAGAATATTTTGAGAAAAAAAATGATTAAAAGAATATTAATGAAAAGAATTAAAAGAATATTTTTCAATTAAAAAATTAAAAGAATAAAAAGGCAAAAAATATAAATGCCCAAAAATTACTAAACTTCGGGAGTTTTTCTAATGTGGTCACTAAGGTTCATCTAACATAGATCCGAAGTGGCGTACTAAGTCAAATGGATAGAGTGACGTGTCTTGCCACATCAACTACTCCGGTGGAATTTTGACCTGAATCTAGCAAGTGACATCTGATTGAAAAAAAAATAAAAATTTAAGTATTCGACTACAAAAAAAAAAAAAAAAAAAATTAATGAACACATTAGAAAAATCATCAAAGTTTAGTGATTTTTTGGAGTCATTTACCCGAAACTTAATTGTGGTGATGGTGGTAGTGGAGTAGGGAGGCTTGTGGTGGCGCTTGGTGGTGTCCAGCAAATGTTCGACCATGCTTTTCTAGGTTATGAGTAAAAATAAAATGGGGTGCAATTTTTGAGAATAAAAAGAAAAGAGAGAGAGAGAGAGAGAAGTGGCTTTGAATATGATTTGATTTGGAGTTGCCTCTTTAAACCACCATGACCACTGAGCACAGCACAATGGAGCTGTTGTGGTGGTGTTGGATCATGACGGTGACAGAGCTGGGTTGATCGGAAGCTAGCGGAGATGGAGCTTTTCTACTAGTTAGGTTGAGATCGACCTTGGTGATGGCTAGATCTTAATCGATGATGACGATGATGTGATCCGAGATTGTGATGGCAATATAGTAAAAAACAACTCTATACAGATAAGAGACGGAGAAGAAGAAGAAAAGAGAGGAAAGGTTTTGAGATTTAGAGGTTTAGAGAGAGAAGGGGCTTTAGGAGAGAGAAAGTGGCAAAGAAAGAGAGAAGGCAACTCTCCACAACATAGTCCACCTTGCTGAGTCAGATTTGATATGGCATCTAATTCAACATAAAGGGGTGACATGGTCCGATGTGACATATTGTGTCAGATTAATGGGTAATGTGGTATGTCAATTCATCAACTCCGATGAATTTTTTATTAGAATTTATAAAATGACTTTTAATTAAAAAAAATAAAATTTAAATATTCGTTTGCCAAAAATTAGAATTTAGTTACCATATTAAAAATTACATCAAAATTTAATATTTTTAACGTCAATTACCTGAATTAACATCACTATAATATGATAATTATCACCAATCAAGTGCAATAATTGCCAACATAAATACTTGTTGTGCAGTGACTGGATGATGATATGTTTACAATATAAAGGACCTCATCTAATAATTTTTTTTCTCACAAATGGGTCCCTTTTTTCGTACCACAATTTTATAATGAAAAGATCCAAAAGCAATTAGAAATTTAAAATGAAAAATATAAAAGCAATAAATCTTATCACATGATAATGTGTTGTTTTATCTATACGATTAGAAATTTTTTAGGCTAGATTACATATCAAACATATTATATCTAGCCATTACAAGAAATAGGCTAATGAGATTTCTAATATAACATCAAAAGCAAATTAATAAACAACTAACCTTTATAATTGTTACTCAATTTATTATGATCAAATGCATTCAATGACAGAGTTAGGGGCTGAAGATGACCATAATTTTCTTAACCTTTAAAATACAAAAAATTTTAAGTAAAAAATTATAAAAATTTAATTATATATTGTATTTGGTTTTTTTTATTTTATATAAAAAAAATTTTTAAATATATAAAAATTAATTTAATTATATATATCATATTGATATAAATTATAATTTAAAAAATTTAACTTTTATAAAAAAAAAAATGTTGACTTTAACACTAAATATATTTACCATTAGACTATGAGGAGGCAACTGTCACTCAATATTTACTATCAATGCAAAGCGAAAATGAAGAGATATTATGATATGGAAAGTCAAAACTTATAAGCCATTGTATTTGATAGAGGCTTTGTTTTAGGGTTAATGATAAAAAATAAAAAATAAAAATCATGAACTTGTCATTTTTTTCAAATTTTGATAAATTTTAAAATTTATCAATTAAATAAAATATCTTATCAATTTTAATTTATAATAAAAAAATTATTCAAATTGAATTTAAATAATATAAAATAGGAAATAATTAAGGAGCAAGTGCAAGACCACAAATTGGGAAAGGAGAAAAGACAAAGTTGTGGGTTAAATCAAATGGACAAACTCTCTTTTCAAATTTCAATTTTGTCGGGCATGTGTGGGGACTAGGGAGTGAAAATGTGTCAGTCATTTTACTTACTGACAAAAAAATGAGTGCATGCATTTCCATGCAACTGTCGCCAACTTCATACACGTGCATAACAGATTTTGACGTGTCTGTTATTATGCTACCAATTCCATGCTTTTGCTTTACCCTTCTAATTATCATTAATATTAATTAATCCCCAGGGGTTTTAATTTTAATTAAATTAATTACTACCGACTCAATTTTTTTATATATATTTTACTTTTTAAAATGCCTCAAAATATATATATATATATATATATATATATATATATATATATATATATTTCATTTTTATTTTTATTTTTAACATTTTTTTTTATTTTTTATACTTATTTTGTAATTGGATATTAATTCAACTTTTTCCATAAAATTTATAGAAAATTGTATTTAATAAAAGATATAAAAGAAAAAATAACATATTATTTAATATACTTTTAAATTTTATAAAAATAATTATTCCAAATAAAATGAGACAGAAAGAATAATTATTAATTAAAGTCGTTGAGATAACCAATCAACTATATTATTTTTTTATTTTTTTTTTCTTATTTTTTTTTTCATTTTTTAAATCAATTATTAATTAAGGTAAACTACAAACATCCTTTCACAATTAGATTTGTTTAGTATGTAATCTCTCCATTTCTTTTTATTTGTCATTTTTTAAAAGATTTTTTTTTTAAATATCTGTCATTTTAGAATAAGACTTTAATTTTTTTTCTTCTAATTCTATCATTATCATCTACTCTATAATTAATGCACATATTATCAATTATTCTATAATCAATAAGGATAATTTAATCATCTTATTTTTGAAATTAGATTAATTAATTATTTCTTAATCTTTGTGAAATATCAAGAAATGACAAATAAAAATAAATGGAGGGAGTAATAATTAGATTAAAAAAGTAGCACTTCTTGAAAAGTATTTCCTCCGTCTCAAAAAAATTTGTCAATTTTCTTTTCTCACACACTTTAAAAAAATATCATCTATTACTTGCTAACTTATAAATTTTATTATATTTTTTCACTTATACCCTTACTTATATTCATTTATTATTACATTTTTATTAATTTTGAAAATAAATAAGTACTACACTTTTTAATTAATAAGGATAAAATGGACAAATAGCTATATCTAATTTTAGAATGGCAAGCATTTTAGGACATTCTAAAAATGAATAATAAACAATCTTTTTAGAACAGATGGAATAGAAAATATTGACTTATTTGATTTTTATTATTAAACTTACTTTTTAGGAAATAAATATTTTTTTTTCTACTTATGAAGTTACTTTTTTAGTGAGAGATAGTTAAGGTAAATAATTTGAGCTGAGTTTGGATTCAACTTAATTAAAAAATATTTGAGCAAAGTTAACACACACACACACACACACACACACACACACACACACACACACACACACACACACACACACATATATATATATATATATATGAATTTGAAATATAATTATAACGATGGTAAAATTATCATTACGTTAAAAAACAAAAAACTTTTTCTCCGTCTTCAAGTCTCCAAATGGGCCCATAGGCCCATAAAGGATAAATGGATTGTCCATTTCCTTTCCCTTCATTATTTCTATCCAATCAAATAAGAAAGTTTACCTTTTCTTTTTCATCTATTTTTTTTGCATCTATTATTTTCAATCATCCTCTTTTCCTTTATATCTAATAAAAGATTTGTAATGATTATAAAAAATCATTTAGGTGACGCAATAGTAGAATATGTATTTCATTATGTAAAATTTTTAGAATTTCAAAATTTTAAAGTATATATAAACATAAATGTATAACATCTTTAACATAGATGTATTTTATACATTAAAATTTAACTTAGTGGTATTTGGTAAAATTAAAAATTAATATGATTGTATTAGATTAGGAGAATTAAATTTTTTTTATGAATTTAAAAAGTCACGAGATATTCAATAATGATTTTTAAAAATTTTATAAAAATAAAAAAGTATTTAATAATGACTTTTAAAGACTTTTAAAAAGTTTATAGAAATAAGGGATATTCAATTACAACTTTTATAAAGTCGATAAAAGTTAATTGGTATTCAAAAAGTTATTGACTTTTAAAAGTAATAGATTTTTGTATATTTTGGATGACTTTTTAGGTGATAATATAAATAGAACATCTAAAAAATTCTATTTTATTTTCTCTTAAAATTTTATCAGACTTTTTAGTTTCAAAAGCCGTCAATTAAGAGAGAGAGGTAAGCAACAAAAACAAGATAATCTGATTTTTTTTTTTTCAATTTTTGCATTTTTCAATAGCTTATAGATTCATTATTGATAGTTTGTTTTTATGAATAAGATTATTTGCTTGTATGTTTTCTGGCTTTGATAGATTAAAAACCAAAAAAAAAAATTATAAAAAGCACATACAAAACTTTTTTTCTTTTTTTCAAAATACAAAACCCTATTCCACGCCTAGAAAATTTTGATGGGACAGAGGTTGTTGCCTGTTGGATTTTCACTCACATTTCACGTCAATTCTCTTTTCTCTAGTTTAATAAGACATAATTGGACCCATGAAGGTGTTCTTGAATGGGTAGCACGAAAAGCACATGGGTTTTGCTTTATTTTGGACTTGAGTATATATATATATATATATATATTTTGCCATGAGCAAAGAGTATAATTTAGCAAAGAATTTTTTTTTTTTTGCTACCTAGGTATGTATAGAGGAAAAAAGATAAATAAAAGCAACTACTACACATTATATAAGATATTACAAATTTTAATTATTATTTTAAATATTTATTTTAATTATATGAGAAATATAAATTATTACATAATATAAAATATAAGAAATCAATGAAAATCTAATAATATCTATCAATGTCTATAAAAAAAAATTTAAATAAAGTCTTTAAAAATTGTTAACACTGACCCAAAAAATGGCAGTTGGGTTCAATTCCTTATTAAAGTCTAGATTTGAAGTAATCCATGTAAATATATCCAAAATTATTATAGTCGGCTCAAATGCTTATATATAGCCCAATCACCTTATATTTTCACCAGATTAAGGGTTATGATTTTTGTATCTACTTTGTAATTACTAAATACCTATGTATAGCTCTTATAAATAGGCTTGAAAAACACGTTGTATAAAATCACTCAATTTAATACAAAATCAAATTCTCTCAAATTGCTTTGTTGTGATCAACAGTTGACGGCTACTGCATATATACTATTCTTTTTCTTTGATTGACGGTACCTTTTACCTAAATATCAAACTTCTGATTTGATTTATTGACAGTTCCGGCAGCTTATATATTTGTCTTCTCAGGTTGCTCTTTAATCGTACATATCCCTAGATTCATTGTAGACGGTACTTTGATTCCTATATATATCAAATCTAGGTTATTTTATTATTAGTTAAACCAGAAAATACCAAAAAGTAATAGTTAACATTAATCCAAATGACTGACAGTATTGTAACAGGAACACAATCAAACAATCTAAAAATTTAATTTTAAATTCTATTTTTAGGGTTAACAAAAGTTATTCATAAATTTATAAATTTCACAAAAGTTGTTAAAAATATATGAACTCTGTAAAAATCATTCACTTAAAAAAAAAGTTTATAAATGTTTTTAAAAGTCTTAATTGAATACACCTTCCTGAGTGCTGAATACAATAAGTGATATAATTTTTAAATGGTAAAAATATTTAAAAATTTAATTACTTATTGTATTCAGTATAAATTTTAAATTAAAATTTTTAATTTATCATTTTAAGTGATTTTTGACTTAATTTAGACTTTTAAAACGTATTTATCAAACAAATTTAAAATAATTAAGTATGGAAAATTTTAATTTTTGGTGTTATCAAACACCACCTTAATTAATACACTCGAAAATAATTATTATTTACTTTTTTAAAATTAAGATCAATAAATGCAATTGTATTGTATCCTTATTAAAGAATTAGGCACATTACAAATTATTTATGTATTATTGTGTACTCTTTCCCCTTTTTTGAATCCAAAGGTGTGAAGGAAATAGAAATTAATTTAAAAAAACAATCTATAGTATCATGATTCAATTTTTTATGTTATACATTTGTATTATATATATACATGTCGTAAACTTAGATCTCCTTAGATTCAAACTTGAACTTTCACGTATTCAAAGATAACTTTAGTATTTTTAAACTAAAAATTTATTGATTAATATATTTATTTCTATAATTAAATTAAAAGTAATTTATTCACACCAACAAATTGCATTCATCACACAACACAAAGCTATCATCTAACAGCAATTTTTGTGGCTTATAAGGTTAAAATATTATGAAATGACCAAGTTTTATTTTGTTTGATATGAATTTATTTAATTAATTTGAATATGATTTAATTTTGGACATTTTATTTAATAATTTTGAAATCACTTTAATGTTATTAAGTTAAATTTCATTTATTTGAATAGAAACTTTTGTGGTTAAGTAAAAAATTTAATAATTATATGAAAAAGATAACTTTTCTCTTCTTTAATAATTTGAATGTGATAATGAAATTAGGGATAAGGAAGATTAGTCTGTATTATATAATTATATAATTAGAGTAAAATGATATCTTGACTGTGCCAACGAAACATCATTAGAAACATCACCTATAGTCACAAAATTTGCCTGTCTTAGGCAACAGAAAGATTCCATGCATCCCACATAAGTTGATTTCAACACAAAGGGGAAAGGAAAAATAAATATAAATATCAAAGGAAAGAATTATTATAATGTTAAATCAAATCAAATCAAAACAAACACAATAAAGAAGCTTTTACTTAGTGAGATAGGGCTAAATTATAATTAGTGATTGCCAGCTAACTTAAACATGAACCAACCCACCAACCTCCAAGTGTATAAAATAATGGATGAACTTTTTTTTTTAGAATTATATTTTTAATATTTGTTTTGATATAAATGGATTTTATAAAATTTTATATTATATATATTTATAAAAAAAAATTATTTATATTTAGTATAAATATGTGAAAATTTATTTAAAATTTTTTATCATTAATTTCATAAAATTAATTATATTTTAAATTTATTTAATTTGACTAAAATTAATAGATTTTGGAAATGAATTATACACTAAATAATTAACATACTGAATATAAATAATTCATGTACAAATTAATTTTATTAATGAAATTCATTTATAAATAAAATAAATTCTCATTAATTAATTTGATCCAAATACGAGGAGTAAAATTATACGCAAATAATAAGCTTATAATTTGAGTAGAATTGCAATGTTGAAGTTTCAATTAGAGTATAATTAAATTTCTCATAATTATTTAATTAGCGATTTGAAAAAAAAAATTGACTTCAACATTATAGTTTATGAATTTTAATTTCAATTGAAGTTAAATTTACAGAATAAAAAAATAATTAAATAGATATAATAATAAATTAATAATTGACTGTGTTGACCATTAGATTTTTTTTTTTTTTAATCAATCAGGGCATCTTCAAATTAGTTTACGTGTCAATCAAAATTAATCCTCTTTATAGGTAAATTTAAGAGCACATCCCCATACATAGTCTATACATTTAAGAATTACTTTATGAGTGTTAATTAATCCTGAGAATTAAATTTTAATTAATAAGAAAATGAGTAAACTCTCTTATTATTAATAAGATTTATTATCGGTGTTCAACCGCATGGTTGAATTAAAATTCCAATCTTACTAAATCATAAAATACTCACGCACATTTGCAGCAATGCATTTCATGAATGAAATTCGAAAACTTCTTAGTTAAAGAAATTTGGAAATTTTAATTCAACTAAATTATAAGAAGTATTTTCAAAATTAGATTAACCATTAAAAAAGCTATGCTGATTCAATTTTTGGTTGAATTGATTCAATCACTTTGATCAAGAAACAAACAAAAATAATATTAAAAACAGCAAAATATTTAGTGATTTTAAAGTGAAAAAAAAAATAAATTAGATCGAATTATTGACATTGAACTAATTCGTAATTTAATCTATTTGATTTACTATAACAAACAGGGCGGTGGATCCCAACCTTCTCAAAATTAATATTTATACATATATTTTTAGTATATTTATAAAAATATATTACATTGGCCCCTCAAATTTTTAAATTTATATTTTATGCTATAAATTTTTTAAAATGCATATATTTTTGCATATTACATTGGCCCCTCAAATTTTTAAATTTATATTTTATGCTATAAATTTTTTAAAATGCATATATTTTTGCAGCTCAAAATTTTTAAAATTTTATTTATTACATAAATATTTCATAATTTTTTCCTTGATATATATATTTATTGCCCCAAATTTTCTACAAATTTTAAACTTTTTATATTAAGGTTACAAACTTTTTTTTTTTTTAATATCTATTTTTAGTCCTTCCAAACTTTAAAGTCTAGTTTCGTCACTCATAACAAATATAGATTTTAACAACACTTTTTTCAGCATTAGTTTACACCAATGTTAAATGTAATATTAACATTATATAGTGATGTTAAAAAGTAGTGTATTTTTTTCCTTTAAGGATCTAGTATCCGGAGATATTACATGGATTCTGACTAATCTGAATTTGAATCGGGTGGTATCATAAGGACGGCAAAACTCTTTTTTAAAAGTTTTAAAGTAGCTACATACTCAGAGTTCGAATTCAAAACCTCTGGATTAAGTTAAAACAATCATTCACTAGTTAATGTATGTCCTCTTGAATTAAAACGTAGTGTATTTAATAATGACCTTAGACGACATTACTGTTAACTATATTTACATGATATAGTACATGTTAAACCTGATGTTAAAATGTAAATATTCAAAAAAAAAATATTTATACACATCTTCATATTTTTATAAAAATGAAAAAAAAAAGATATCAAAACGAAAAATAAAATAAAATAAAAGAGAAGCTCTCCTTTGACGGGCAACGCGAAGATAGAGAAATAGGTAGTAGAGAAATATTCATGAATTTATATAAATCTTCCTTTACTAAATTGAAATCATATCATATATCAATATTATTCTCATATGAGATGAAATTAACCTTTAAATAAAAAATATTTGGAAGAGATACGTACACATCTCAAAATTATAATAATTTAAAAAAAAATATATTAATTTTTATATATCACACACATACACACTACATTACCGATGTGAAATGACAAAACTCTAATATTTCGAATATTTAATTCATATGAATTGAATTTAACTAGGCAATAAGAACTATATATATATATATATATATATATATATATATATATATATATATATATATATATTTTCTAATACCTAAATATGTAAATAATGTCTTTAATCAAATTAATAATGTAAATATGTTAAGTAAAAAATTGTTCCTAATAGAACTCAATATTCCAATTAAAAATAAAAGGTGATTATAATAATAAATATAAAAAAAATAAAAATAGAATAGAATAGTTGGCATATGGAGAGTCAGTTCCAGTTCCACATAAGTTGGCAATTAAGGTACAAATGGAAGTGTCCAACAACACAAACACACCAGCCCGACAAAGCGACCTCTGCCCCGGGAAAAACGGAGTGTACTGTCAACACCCCACCGTGGGGCCATCCCCACATGCTTCCATGTGGACTATCTTCATCATTTACCCTTTAATTACCCTCTAATTTTATTCTTTTACCCTTAATTTCCCGTAATTTTATCTCTGTTCATTCACACTCCCATGTCGCCAGTGCATGACTCCAACGCGCCTCCGGCCTTCTCACGTTAATTCTTATATACTACTCTCACTTATTTAAAAAAAAAAAAAAAAACTCTTCAATTTTAACTAATGACTTTATTAGAACTTTCTTTGTTTAGTATGACTGTAATCAAGTCGAGCCGAGTCGAATCTCAATATTTTTTTATAAGCTCGATTTGGATCGAATTTGAAAATCATATTTAAATTCGGCTCGTTTAAACTAAAGCTGAGCTAAAATTTATTTATAAATTATAATCGAATTCGATTCGAGTCCGACTCATTAATAAATTATAATTGAATTAAATTCGAACTCGATTCATTTTGAAACTCGTTTATAACTTATCAAAATACTCAATTTTCTAAATATTTATTTCTAATTAAATAAATATAATAAAAAATACTTAAAACTTATATAAAAGCAAAAACATTCAATTAGTAAAAAAATATTCAATCATAAAATTAAATATTACATGTATTATAAAGATATTAATTAATAAAAAAAATATTTTTAAAGATTATAATAATAGATTATATAATAAGGAAATATTAGATTATGATAATTAGGAGTATATATATTTTAGTGAAATTGAATTACCAAAAAGATTATAGGAGTATTAAAATATTTTTTTTGAATGCTAAAATAATAATAATAATAATAATAATCGAGTTATTCACAAGCTTATTAATTGATATGTTCGTGAATCTGTTCATGAGTTTAATCGAGCCGAGTTTAACTTTGCTCAAACTCGGTTTGTTTATTCGTCGAGCCTTAAAGTAAGGTTCAAGTTTGACTCGTTTATAAAACAAACCGAATACAAACAAGTTTTTATTGAACCGAACACTGAGTCGCTCACGAACGATTTAGCTCATTTACACCTCTATTTTTTTAGTGGTGCAATTAAACACTTTATTTTTTAATTTGTGTCGTTTGAGCTTTAGTAACTAACGGTATTATTTTCTCCGTTAGTCATATGGACCCACCAGTATTTGACATCTTTTTTTTTCTTTGTTACTTTTTTTTTTTCATATTATTAATTTTCTCACTCTTATTTTAATTTTGAAAAAAAAATTACATTTTAGCATATGAAAAAAAAATTTATACTAATTGTTAAATTTGCAAATTAAAAAGAAAATATTTATTTGCATGTTCTAACTCAAAAATCTTTTTAACTAAATATTTTATCATAAATTTGCTTTAGTGATATCAACTAACTATAATCACATTTAAATTTTTATATTTTATTTATACTGGATCTAACTTCAACGAAACACAATTTAAATATTATTCAAATTCAATTCAAAATTTTCATATATATTATTTGGCTATATATACTGTAATATTCAAAATTCATCTTTTATTTAATATATAATATTTTTTTAATAGTATTGTAAAATTAATTTTGATTTATAATTATTTGTGATATTTTATGAAATAAAATTTTAAATTATTTATTAATAAAAAATAATAAATACTTTCATAGTATTGTTTGTTCAAGTGGTAGGTTTATATATATATAACTAATAAAATTTTGAAATATATAAGTAATTAAAATAATAAAATATATTAAAAAAAGTATTTATAAAAATTTTAATAGTGTTAAAATAAAATAATAATTAAAAATAGATTTTTTTTCATTTTTGAGTTTTGAACCCAAAAATTACAAAAAAAAAAAAAATTAATCTCATATGCTAAAATGTAAATTTTCTCAAAATTAAAATAAAAGAAAAAAAATCAATAATATGGAAAAATAAATAATAAATAAATAAAAAAAGCTGACAAGTACTGATAGGGTGATATGACTAATGGAGAAAATAATACCATTAATCTCAGGGCTCAAATAGTCCAAATTAAAAAATAAAATATTTAATTACATCATAAAAAAGAGAAATATCTAATAGAGCCATTAATAAAAATTGAAGGATTCTTTTTTTTACCTTTGCCCTTTTCACTTTTATTGAGTTGTCATTGATATTATTCCAATTATTTTTAATTGTTTGTTAGTTAGTTTTATTTATTTTTTCACTTTTAACAATTCTTTTTTTTTTTTTTTTTTTTTTTAGAATAAAGGGCTACAACTCTAACGAACATAAAACAAACTAATTATTACAAAACCTTATATGACCAAAACCATAAACATCTCCCAGAAACTAGTGGACACACCAGCATGAATAGTTTCATAATAGAGAACACCAACTCTTTCTCATCAAGAGATCATTCTTAGCCATCCAATCAGTACACATGTTAACTTCTCTGAATATGTGATGAAACTCAATTTTCCAGATTAGTCAGATTAAAACGCACTCAATTTTGAACATTGGTACTAAATAACAAATGATGGAGTTAGTAGGTTGAGAAATATCATGATTTAGTCATATATTGTATTTGATCTTTCTTATTTTAGGTGAAAATTTTCTTTAAATATATAGAAGTTGATTTAATTATATATATCATTTTGATGTAAATTATGATTTAAGAAATTTAGTTTCCAATTAAAAAAATTTCCGACTCTGTCACTGTAAACAACACAGCTCAATATCTCTCCTTGACTAAAAATTGCCGTAAAATCTTACTAATGGCACAATCTCGTAACACATGTAATGTTAATTAGTACAGTGTTATGGCAATGTATGTATTCATTTTAGTAAAAATAAATATTATGTAAGTAAATTGAAATTTTGTATAATAAATTTTGTATAATAAAGTTGTTTATGATGAAATGCTCTTAAATATTAGGAAATTATCCTTAAAATTTTATTTGTTTAAAAATATTGCAATAACCTTCTTAAAATTCTTTATTTATAATTACTTTCATTTATATTCTCATTTTATATTTATTTAATTCCTCCAAATTTAATCTTCTAGTTTCGTCTCTAATAAAGAGAAGAACTACCGTATTATTATGTAATAAAATATCCATTATTCGTAAATCTATTTATTATCATTAATGGGAAATAATTGTGTAATAAATGTCTACCTAAGTGTGCGAATATAACCAATTCAATATTTAATATTCCCTTTGTAACTTTTTATTTATGGTTTAAGGTAATTTACATCCTAGCAGTCATTTCTTTACTTTTCTCTCTGAATTTTTTCTTTGAGCAACCACTAATTAAATCTTTTATTTTGATTTTTTTTTCATACTTTTTTATTCAATAAATACAAATTTCTGTAGATATATTAATTTGAATCTTTTTTGACATGAATTTGTTATCGTTTGTTTTGTTTTTATTTTCCCGTTTGGAGTTTCTTGTTCTTTTATACTATGCATGACAACATGACAGGGAAGAGAGGATAAGTTATTTTAAAGGGAGGGGAGAGGAGGGGAATTTCAACTTATTTTATTTGACAAATTAAAATTTGATTAATAAAAGAAATTGAGGAAAAATAGTATTATTTTATTTGGAAGGAAGGGAAAGAACGAGAATTATAATTGTAAAAAGACAAAAAAGTACCAAATAAATAATAAAAAGAATAAAAATAACACCTACAAGTTTTCAATAAGAATAAAATCTATTAGTCATGTTAAATTTTTGAAAATAATTTTCAAATAATAAAAATTTGATATCACTATTAATAATTTTGAATATAATTAGATACATTGAAATAAATTCATTAAAAAAATGAGTTTATTATATTTACGTTAGAAGTGATTCTATAAAAGCAATAGAAATCTCAACTAACATTATTGAAATATTTAAACATAAAGAATATATGTAGGATAATATTAACGTAAAAGATATATAAGGGCTTAAATATAATATTGTTAAATTGATAAGGTAAAAATGACTGTACAAATAAATTATAATCTCCCACCATAAGTTGAAATTTTTTACACCCAAATTTGAGGTGTAACCAATTTCAACTTATATAAGGAGAATATGGTGAATTGCTCCATTTCCCTTTAAAAAAAAAAAAAAAAAAATTAGATGCTAAACAAGATAGATACTAATTCTTCCTTTCCTTAAATTCACCCTCATACATACAATAGTGTTAAGAGAAATTACTAGTTCTTCTTTCATAATTTTTTTTTGTTCTTCTTTTATAGAAATATCTTAATCTTTTAGATTAATTATAATTTAAGAGTTTATTTTATTGATTTTGAATTTATTATTGATATTCAAATAATCGGGCTTGTTTAAAAATATAAAAGTTAATTTGTAGTTTAATCACCATTAAGCATAGCACGTTTTCGCCGAGTTGCTATTTTAAATGCTCTATCAATAAGAATGAAAAATATTGGAAGAAATTTAAACATTTTATTTTGGTACTACTTTTTGACGTATGCTTTTATATTTTTATTTTCAGATCAAAATTTACTATTTTTAACACATGAATGAAAATTCATAGTATTTCTTAAAAAATTAATTTATATAAAAATTAAGAAAACTATTAAATAATATATAACTAAACTACTCTTTTTATAAAAGATATGTAATTTTACTGAGTATATAATGTGGATAACAAGAAATAAGAGTAAACTTGAAAAAAAAAAATACCTCATTGATTTTTTAAAGAGATAAATAATTAAAACAAAACAAATTTTCTATATAAATAAACTGAGTAGTATTGAAAATATAATTAACTAGACTTTAGTCTGCGTTTTGCCCGATTTTCTTTTCTTTTTATATTATTATCTACATAAAATATTTTTTTATTTATTATCAACTAAAATATAACTTATTATTTATTTTTTAAAATTTTTGTTTAATATGTAAATTAAATTTTAATTCACTATTTATTAAAATAAATTTTTACTATCATTAATTTGTATTTATGTGAAATTATTATTATTATTATTATTATTATATATATGCACTTTTTTATAATATATCTTTTCATATTCATATAAATTTATGAATTATAATTAAATATATATAACTATTAGTATGTTTATAAAATAATTTATTATTATTTTTATTAAACTTATCATTATTAATTGGTTCAATGAAATTCTTATTAATTTCTCATCAATATGATTAAAAATCATTTCTCAAAATTTTAAATTGGTGATGTGGCAAAAAATTGTGTAAACACTCTCTTAGTTTTAGGATTATATAATATTAGACTTTAAGACTTTAGCCCACGCTTTGTGCTGTTTTATTTTATTTTTATATTATTATCTACATAAAATATTTTTATTTATTATATACTAAAATAAAACTTATTTTTTATTTGATTTTTAATTTTGTTTAATATATAAATTAAATTTTAATTCACTATTTATTGAAATAAATTTTTACTATCATTAATTTGGTGTTTATATATATATATATATATATATATATCTTTTCATATTCATTATAAATTTATAAATTATAATTAAATATATACAATTATTAGTATGTTTATAAAATAATTTATTATTATCGTTATTAATTTTTCAATGAAATTTTCATTAATTACATTTTAATATGTTTAAAAATTAATTTTTAAATTGGTGAGGTGATAAAAAATTATGCAAACGCTCTTAGTTTTAGGATTATATATATAAAAGAGATTGGTGGAATATTTATAAGTTGGCGAATTTAGTAATTAAGGACTAGCAGTGTGTTATGTTAGAAACGATTTTTGTTTCATTTATTTATTTATTATTATTATTATTTGCCCAGATATTTATTATTTGTTTTTGAGTATTCATTTCTTTATTAATTAAATTAAAAAATTGCACATTGGTCGATAAAGATTCACCAATATATGTACGTAATTCCTAAAAAAAAGGGCAATAAAGTGAAGACATTCATTCCTTTTTATATGTATCCCTTTTGTCGTAATGACGTTTTTTTAATATGACATTGAAATGGTAAATATATAATAAATTTTCATACGAAATTAGGTGTTCAAATATTAATTTTAACAAAAAAATTCGATATTTTATTTTATTTTAAATTCTTTTATAGTTGAGGGCAAATTTTATTTTATTTACTAATTTTTATATTTTTTAATTTGAAATGATAGGTTGAGGATCGATTAATAAGCTTGGTAATTTATTAATCAAATATCTATTTTGTTAAAAATGAGATTGATATTTGGTAAAATTAAAAATTAAAAATTTAATAATATAAGTGATATAATTTTTAAATTTAAAAATATTTAAAATTTTAATAACGTATTATATTTATTGTAGATTTTAAGTTAAAAATATTAATTATCATTTTAATTATTTTTTAATTTAATTTAGACTTTTAAGATGAGCGTTACTAAATAATTTAAATTAATTAAATGTTAAAAATTTTAATTTTAAATATTAAATAGTGTTATCAAATATATACCACAGTCTTTTCTTTATCTTCAACATCAATCAATTTCTTCAAAATTGAGCGAAATCAAAATAATTAAATTTTTATTTTGAAGAAAAATCAAATCGAACAAATTAATAACAAAAATTATCAATATATATATATATATATATATATATATATTAACAATGTTAAATTTTTAATATAAATTTAAGAGAATCAATTTTAAAAGTTAGCTTGTTAAGGTTGGGGAGTCTATTTCTATATTAATCACTTAACATTTTTATATTTATTAAATGTGAAATACTTTAACATTCCTCCCCTCAAGTGACAACGGGGGACTTAAAGTTGTCACTTGAAATAATTAGATACTTGAGTAAACCGAAACAACCGGTAAAGTATATTAGGTACTTGAGTAAACTGGAATAACTGGCAAGGTATATTAAGTACTTGAGTAAACCAGAACAACTGACAAAGTAATTAGGTATTTGGGTAAACCGGTAAGATATATTAGGTGTAATACTTTGAATTTTGAATTATAAAAATTTATTATTAATTGGGTATTTTATTTTGGTTAAATAAAGTATTTATTTATTTAGTAAAAATTTGAATTTACTTAAATTAGTTTTCAGATTTAATTACTAATTATTATATATATATATATATATATATATATATGATTGTTTTTGGACGAAGAAGAAACATAAAGGAGAGAGAGAGAGAGAGAGAGGGTGTTTTTGGACGAAGAAGAAACATAAAGGAGAGAGAGAGAGAGAGAGGGAATTTACTGCCGTTCGCTGCTTTTCAGTCACCTGAATAGTGCACGCGCTAGACCATTGGAAAGAGGAGACAAAGAGCTTTCCAACGCCATTAGTCTAGTCGCCGTCCGCAGCCGCACCTCTCGGCCAGAAATCTTCCGAGCTTTGTTTCGTCGACTTTCCAACCTCCGTTTATGATGATTCTAGTACACTTGAGTTCCTCTTCTCCTAAGCTTCGATTTGGTATCTCATTTGCTAATTTTGGTGAATGTTTGATTTTCATCGGAATCCGGTGACGTTACAGGACTGCCGACGTGTTTTTCAGCGATCCTCCGGTGAGTGAGGGAGAGTGGCATATATTTCCGGCATCTACATTTTGATATGAATCCATTTGTACCAATTTCGCTGCTATCCGATGCCGTTGACGTTTTTCGGTAAGTGCGCCCGGTAGTTCGAAATTAATTCCCGATGGTTAATTTAATATTAGAATTGTTTATTTTGGCATAAGGGAATTATTATGAATTTCGATAATTAATTATGGATAATTATTTAAGAGTTATCAAGGGAATAATATATATTTATTATTGGAAATTAATTGTGAGAATTGCTATTGAGAGCCCAATTGGGATGTTCGATAATTCGATGTTAAGTCTGTTGTCTGAGTTTCAGGGGGATTAGGTCTATTATGGAGAAACTTTGCGAGATTTTGGTAGATTTCTCTACGGTATTAGGATGTGTCTATATTTGATTCTTATAAATTCTTATTTTGATAATCTGTTAATATTTTATTTTCTAGATCGTCCATGACTATCTTCTGCAGCCTCAAGTCCTAGTCACTGATCGAGTATGATTTTCTACACCCTTGTTGTGAGTGATACTTTCTAATATATTTTCTTGTATTCCATGCATCTACATTTACTATATGTATATACGTATATAATTATGCATTATGAATATTAATTGAGGATGTTGGCATACGTATATGTGAATGCTTCATTAATTATGTGAGTTGCATATTAATTGTGGATGCTGGATGGGATTGGAATGACACAAGGATTCACCCAGGATTATGATTATGATATGATGATGATTATGTTTAAGGAGCTATGACTAGTGTATGACGACTTCGAGCTTGCTCATCGCTCGCTGCTACTAGTCAGGTCGGTGATGCGTGGCATAGGCTATGGACAGCTGGGACCCTATGTATTGGATTTTGAGATATAGTAATGGAAATCAAAGAGCCAGGATAGGGGGATCGGCTCCTCAAATTGAGGTTTAGTGTGATTCCTATGGACCGATTTCCATCCGTGTTTGATTGTATGATTATTTGATTATTTGAATGTATGACACGTTGCATGAGCATTAATATTATATTGATGTTAGAACACCAGGTTTGTATATTGGTTAGTATCATTCACTGAGTTGAGACGCTCACCCCTGTCTTACTATTTTTTTCAGGTTGCAGAGTGAGCCCGTTTATTTTATTACTATTGTGTTTCCCTTCCATTTTCTCCGGTAGTGAATTTTATATGTGTTATATATAATATTATAATTTTAGAATTCTACAATTACTGTAGACCGAGCTTGTATTTGTAATATTATTGCATGTTGGTATCTGTTGCTTGTAATATGGCATGATGAGATATTCTGCTAAACAGGAACCTGATTATATAGTGATATGTGATTGAATAAGCATATGATAATATGCGTACAAGTTCTGTTGGCATGTGGGCCCTTAGTCTTTGATTTATAATTCCCTGGTTTATTCTCTATTGACTTGTATTGTTAGGCTGACTACGGGTTCTGGAAGCTTTAAGCTCTCCCGTACCCTAGTGCCGGTCATGTGCCCCTGCAGTCAGGTAGTGACAAAGTTGGTATCAGAGCTTTTGGAATAGGGCATAAGATTAATGCTTGCTCCTAAGTCCATCATGCCCTTAGCTTCCTCACCATTACCCATTCTTATGCTAATTATGAAACTACCCGGATCCTTTTCTTTCAGAGACAACTTATACTGAAGTACAGCACTAGCTACCTCTTTAACCAATACTTTTTCCTCAACTCCAAGCCTCCTCTTTTTAGAGTTTAACTCCTTGAAAAATTTAGCATAAGCAGGAACATTTTTTTATGACATTTAGCAAAGGAAAATTAACACTTACCTTAGGCAGCATATTAAACAGCTCATTGAACTGCTTATCTTGCTTACCTTTCATCAAGTGGCTAGGAAATGGAATTGGAGGTCGGTAAGGATCATTCGATTTATGCAATCTTGGTGTAGAATCTCTTTCCTTTTCTGCCTCACCATTTGTGGTTAGGATCACTTTCGGTTCATCTTTGCCATTATTTTCTTCTTGTCTGTCTTGTTGAGAACCTGCATTATCAATACTAACACCAACATTATTATCAATAACCTTACCAC
>CATKHJ010744657.1:0-24731 GCA_949750685.1 Vernicia montana
ACTTCCACGATAACACCTAATACAATTGGCAAATTTTCAAAATTTTATTCAATATTTTAGTAGCCTTACATAATTGATTATCATTTAAAACAATGGTGAAGCCAAAATTATTTTTCAATGGGCCACTCATTTAATAAGTCAATTTATAATTACTAGTTTTTTAAGTACATGCGTTGTACGTAATTGACTATGTGAATAAATAATTTTTAAATTTTATATTAATCATAAATAATAAATTATTGTCAAAACTATAATTTAGTATGCACAAAAAAATTATCTTTTTTAATAGTTTTTGTAAATATAAATTATAATAATTTTTAGTTAATATTGAACAACTAAGAATCATTATGTACACTTCCCTAAAAAAGAATAATTATAGGCTCAGCTCTAATTATTTTAGTGAAATTGAAAAACATTAACTTTTTCACCTTACTAAACTATCAAAATAGAAGACGGTAGTTGAATACAAGATTATTTCATAAACTATATATAATCATACGAATTTTAACATGTATCAATCAACTAATTGACAATTCATAAATTAAATCAATTAATTAAAGTAGAATATTAAAAATCTTAAAAATTTTGGCACCATTAAATCAGTAATTCACTACCATACAAAAATTTTAACCTAACTAATAAGTTATAGATATGCTATAAATGTGTGTGTTTATATTTTTGTACTCAATTATCCAAATTCTTATATAATAAATTATAATTTAAGTATTTTTTTTTCTTAGGCATTTAACATATAGGTTGACATAATTTAGAGTAATTATTAATAATAAAAATAAAAATAAAAAAAACTTGAGTTTTCCTATACTTTATACTATTTGTATAGGTTTATAAGGAATTCTTTTAATGATAATAATAATAATAATTAATATGGGCAATTTTCAATTTTAATTAATTTTTCAGTCTTATAAAATTTTAATTTAATCTTATGATATAATATTCATATGCAAGGTAAAAACATATTATCTATCAATATTCATATGCAAGGTAAAAAACAACAAAACAACATTGAAAATTTATTAAAATAGTATTTTTATAAAATTTGATCAAGTAGAATCTCATAAATAAATAAAAAAATCTTCAAGAATTTTGATGAAAAAAAACATAAAAAAATTCAACAAACTTTTAAAATGTGATAAATAATGTAAAAATTTGATAGAGTTCTTTTTATAAGAATTTATAAAAAAAATCTAAATCCTACTATAATAATAATAAAAAAAAAATTGCAACATATAATACCTAGAAATTATTGACTTGAAATTTTCTTAATTTTGTATAATTTATTGACTTGAAATCTTAGGCTTTGTTTTTTTTTTTTTTTTTTGCCAAGTAGGCCTTGTTTAGTTATTGAAAATATTTTCTATTTTCCATTTCTCAATTTACTATATTTCCATTTTCCAAATTAAAAATTAGAAAACAAAAAAATATATTAAGATTCCTTTTCATTTAAAGCTTTTTCTATTTTCCCATTTCCATTTTTATTTCTAAGATTTCTTTTTTATATTAAAAATATAATTATTATTTTCCATAACTATTTATTTTAAAGAATAATGGAAAACATTATAAAGTAGTTTTCCATAATATAGTGTAATTTTGGAAAACTTAGAAAATTGTTTTCAAATTTTCCATTTAAAAAATTTTGATAACTAAACACCAAATTTTAAATTTCTATTTCCTTGGAATAATTGGAAAAATTTTAGTGGGATAACTTAGGAATTAATAATAATAACTAAGCGTGTTTTTGTCTATCTACATGTTCACTCCCTCAACATACATTTATATATATTATAGATAATTTGCAAATGTAAACACAAAATAATTACTTCTAATCATCAATAAAATAAGATCAATATATTTTAATCACAATCAAAACTTGGAACAAGTTAATAAATTACGATTAAGAAAATAATCAATCTCAAATAATAATTATTTACCAATCAATAGCTTACAAAAGTTAAATACTATTTAAAGGTTTAAAATGCTAAATTTGTATTACACAAGGCTATAAAATACCCAGACAGAGCATTTTTACTCAAAAGTATAACCCTAATTTCTTAATTTTTTTTAAAAAAAAAATTCAGTTCGGTAAATTTAATAAAACCCCTAAGACAATTTTCATTTAAAACTTACACTCTAGTTTTTCCCCCAAGCTAAATGGAGTCAATTGACCCCTGCTCAAATGTAAGTAAATCCACCCCTGATTTGAGGGAAGCCTGGAGATTGACCAGCTTCAAAAATTACCTTTTTACAAGTTTTACATTTCTAGAATCAAGATTTAGCATAGATCCATTTAGCTTACAAGCAGTTTATCAACACTTATGTTTATGTTGCCAAATAAGCATGTTAACCACTACTCCAGTGAGATTGTGTATTTGACATTCAGACTATATAATGCGCATTCAGACAAGCAAATATTAGTATGTTTTTGCCAAAATTCTAATGGTTGTTATTATCACAATATCAAGAGCTTGAAAATTTTGTGACCAAAAAATAAGATTCTTACTTGGCAACATATACACCATGTCCTTCATTAGGAAGAAACCCAAGAGCACGCACTGCTGGATTAGGATATTGAACAATACACCCACACCAATTTATCATATGTGTTGTACCATTCCCATCTCTAATATCTGTTCCTACAAGAATATCAACTTCACGTCCCTAGAAGCCATGTAGATCACAATGTCAAATTAATTTACTCATTAACAACGTATTAGAAACATGCATCATGTCAAACTATACATTTTCCAATTAATAGCAACAGTGAGTTACAAGCATTGTGCATATCCATTTGGTGTCTGCTTACCTGTCGAAAAATGGTCATGTTAAGTTTCCCATCCTTATCATCACACTTCTCTAATGCTTTGCAAGCATTTTCTATATCGCGGAAACAAGTAACTAGCTCTTTATTAATTGCCAGCACTATGTCACCTTGTTTTAATTGATTCTCAGCTTTAGATCCAGCCAAACAACCTTTAACACGTAAAACTCGTCGCCTTATTGGATCTTTCTTCATAAGAGCCTACAGAAAACAACCAATAGTATCTATAATGATGATACAGTCAAGCCCTACAACATTTTGTGCGAAGTTAAGTAGAAGAGAAATCAAGGAGCACTAAAACCAATTAATGATAGTGAATGAATAGTTTCATAGTACAATCTAGAAAGAGAAATAACTTGATTTCTTTTTAGATGTGAAAATATCAACAGGAAAATATTGAAAGATTAAACCCTCATAATAACTTGTAATTGTTGATAGTGTAACCATTTAGACTCTGTTTAGCATTATTATTTGAGCTGTTGTTGAGAAAAACACTATGTTAAAAATGTTGATTAGAGGTCATTCAAGTTTGTTTTTAGCGTGAATTCCACATGTTCTAATCATAAAAGCTTCAAATCTGCTAAACAACTCTATCAAACTGTTTTTTTTTTCCAACAATATTCAAAAGCTTTTTCAAAAAAACAATTTCAAACTCAATATCAAACAAACTCTTAGTACCTAGAGTTGGCATCAACCATCATAAAGCATGTCATCGACATTGTTTATCTCTTTCACCATCCTATTTGGAATATGAAAGCATAGATCTGATTTAAATGTTTGGAGCACTGATGCATGGATCTTGCTCAACATGTAGGTTATAGGTTATTTTCTGACTGATTTTGGTTGTCTGGAATTCTTCTCTCCAGTACCCATGTTCTTTAACTCAAACCATTTACAATTTTAGATCTTCCACGCCTCCACTTGCCTGATATTATTACATTCATAGGTAGATTCAATGTACATTATAAAGAGGCCATCATTACATGAAATGGAAAAAGTAATGCCAGCCATTTCCACAGGATTGAGTGTTGAGACCAATGATTTTGGCATTAAAATGGTGAAATTTAAGAAATACCTCCACTTTGGACCTTTTGTTGGAATGGTAGACATCACACCTCAGGTTTTGATTAAATCTTAGAATCCCACAAGAGCTCATAGCTCTTGAGTTAGTAATATGAACATGTTGCTCTAAAATTAGTAGAATGTAGGCAAAGAAATTAGATTTTGAGTGCTTCTAGTTCTACCAACGCACACAAAATCATGAATACTAGAGCAGTTATTCAGTTGAAGAAATTTAAAACAGAAAACTTTCTGCATCATATCACATATTGAACTGGATAACAGCCAACTTAGCGAGGCTATTGCTATTTTGTGTCATTTTGACCATGTACATCTACAACTCATTGATTTGGGAGCCTTCCATGTAAAGATTTATAGTGAAGTAATTTCACTGAAGAAATAGTATGTATTTGCAAAGCAAGTAAGAGAAACAAAGAGGGACTTGCATTAATTTCTTTAACCATGTGAAAGAAGAGCAAGCAATACAAGAAATTGCATTCAGACTTCAGCTGCAAAGAAAAGAGGAATATAAATATTGTACTACAAAAATAAAACGTACTTGGATCCAATTGTCACTCAAACCAAAACTCCGAGCCTTTGAAAGGGATCTAGGAATAAGTTCAACCTCTAAAATCCTAACATGTGGCACTGGCCTTTTGACACCATTTATCAGAAGAGAAGGTCCATTTGCACCAGATGTGATCTTCCCAAGTATTTGGCTGATCATATAGATTGGAATACCTTTAACAAATTGAGGATCTTTTGCTGTACTGCCACCAGATTTTTGCTGAAAATGAAAATTTGAGTGTTGTTGCATAATACTATGGCAGAAAAAATTATAACCAAATGAATAGTGAGAACCTTAGCCGAAAAGCTTGCCCACAAAGCTTGGACCTGTCCCTGCTCGTTACTTAGAACTCCTGTAAACATATTACCAAAATCTGCAATATAGAATTATATGAGAACCACACGCATATAAATTGATAAGCATAGCTTGGGAAATTAAGATATGTTCCCTTACCCGAATCAAGCTCAATAACTTCCATATTTGTTGCTCTGTAACTTGGACCAACATGCAATGAGAGACATGAGTTTGTCACACTAGATTTCCTAGATATTGCTTGCTGACTTCTTAACCCAACAAGATATACTGGATCTCCACGACATAATGCAGGCTCTGCCCAAAAAGTAGAAATATAATTCTTAAAATGAAGAACCTGGATATAGCAATACAATCAGTTCGAAGTGAACAAAACTAGAAAAGAGGAAAAAAAAAAACACACACATAGGCACATGACCAAACAAATAAGGTTGCAAATGACTGGAACTATCAAGCAAGCCTGATAAATAGTGGCTAAAAGTTGAAAATTCCTAGGCCTTACTCTACAACTTCACCAGCTGGCCTGTTTAAGATAATTACTACAGTTAAAACAGGCCTGTTTTGCTAGCTTGCCGGTTGATTTCCAAAGCTTTGATTTAGGGCAGCCACAGAATAGCAATTATACATACTGATCTGGTTAAAACAAAACCAGCCTGATGTTCATAACTCAAATGATTTAATCTTGAACTTGGCCCTGGCTAATTGATTAGCTGACATAAGCTCAACCAAAATTCTTTGAACTTGGAATGAACTTGAACTTCTTTATTTTAGCAAACTAAGCTCTAACAACTAGAAGTTGAGCTCCACTTGGCTAATTCTAGAGAATGGGAGATCTCCTTTCTTTCTTTCTTTCTCAATAAGCATTTCTTAAGAAGAATAATAAAAGTAGGGACAAAATACATAAAGTTAAACTCACCAGGAAGGAGTTCAACAGCGCGAACCATTGAAGCACCTACAGCTCCTAGAGCAGAGGGGTTATATGCGATAAAAGCATAGTTGTAAACAGGATGAAGAAAAACCACCTGCAATGAAATAGACAATAATTCAAATGGCACAAAATTATTTTAAATATTCCTAGTGCTCAAAAATTTACCTCCCCAGGAATTTCAATAGGAAATGCAGCGAAGGATAACATTACATCAGATGCAGATACTGCAACTGTGTTTTGGTCAACTACAATCAATCCCATTCCTTGTGAATGGTGTACAATGACACCAGTCCCAGTAAAATGTTGTGAATTGACACCATCAACCAAACACGATGTAGGCACATAAACCTGGAAGTACCAAATAACCATTTCACTAACAAGATAATTTAATAGGGAATAAACATCGATTTTCAAAATAGCTAATCATAACAAGCAATAATGAACATTGATTCTCACAAGAAACATATCAGAAGAAAACAGTAAGCCAAACTTGTTATCATAATAAAAAAAGCAAAAACAAGTCATAAATATTACAATAAAGGTTGTAGAAGAATGACTAAAACATCAATTAACCAGGACAGAATATTAAATAAAATAAAAAAGAATAAGAACATGTAGCAAGAAGCATTAATGGTTGCCAGGTCTAGAGAAGAAGTTGAATATCAGCTGTCTCATGTGATGGCTTGTGGTAACATGCGCTTTTCAGTCAACACCATTACCATGAAAATTTGAATTCAAGCATAGTCTGAATTTCAATCTGAATCAGCAAAACTTTGGTTTTTGTTTCGCTAAAATGACTAGTTCCAGGTTTCATTCCAGGTAAGGGCTTCAAGATTAAACTACTGCTATATAACTATCGTATCATAAAGTTCTTTTCTGATAAAAAATATGGGTTTCAAGATGTAGATTCATTTTGCAGCAGAATTCCATTATTTAGCCATAATCAGTCATTGCATAGCAGAACAACAACCCCGGCCTTCAGAGATACTTATAAGAAATAAACCAAGATAAACTCTTTGTGCAGAGAAGTAACTTAGCTTTTGAAAGCTATGTCCAATCTGGTAATTAATGCTAGCATTGAAAGTGTAAGGTGTTCATTTAGTAGCATTGTTTTGTTTTAATTGAAAAACAATGTTAATAGAGCTAGAACAGATATGAATACAGTAACTTTACAGCAAAATTGTGAAGGAAGCTAAGAAAAGCCTTAAAACTTCTCACATATTACCTCAACCATTACAAGAGCAGGTTCAATCACACATTCTGGAGATGGAGCCTTTACTGCAGCTTCTGTTGCATTTTCATGGTGACTTGAATTTGCATTTTCCATGATTATTGTATCCTCCAACTTCATTTCTCCCATTTCACTTGAGGAACCGTTAGCAACAACAATTCTGTTTCTGGACAGATCTCCTAGTAGTTGTTTATTTATTGCAACAGCATATTCATCTCTGGAACAAACTTCCTCAGAAGCATGATCACAACTGACTTCTATACTAGTAACACTGTCAGTTAACTCCAAGTTGTTAGCTTGAGGCATATGTTCATTGGATTCACTGCTAAACAAAACTGCTTCTTTTTTTAAGCCTTGTCCAGGATCGCTAATACAAGATGATAGCCACAGGGATTCGGGCTCAGGCTGAATAGCAGGTCTTGCTATCCATAAACCGGAACTATCATCACGAGTGTATATCTTTGGAGTATCATACCACTGATGGCGATCAATTGTGACCAGGACAAACTGCAGTAATCACAGAGGTTTAAAAAAATATACTTATTTCCTGAATGGTATTAATTAGGGAAAAAAGTAAAAGGTCTACATGCGCATATATGAACCTCAAATTATCATCTGTGTTTCTATTCTTAAAGTCAGAAACTCACATCTCCTCTTTTGGACTATCCAGTCAATTTACATGAAAATGTTAAGGTACAATACATGAGTGCTAATTCACTGAAGATGGACATCTGCAACTTTAAACAACAAAAAGCACTAGTCCCATGTGGTGGAAAAAGCCGTCCTGTAGGTGAGAAGTTTATAATTGTTGCATACCTTGCTTCGATGACGATCCTTGTAGGTTATATACTCTAATGGCACTTGAGCACCCCTAGACAACTTGGACAAAACTGAGATTAGTTCTTCAAGTTGTGATATCTCCACATCAGCAAACTTCTTAATGATGGCATGTCGAGGAACTCCAGCTCTAAATAGCACATATCTGCGATAGGTTAATAATAGTAACATTTAGTAAAAGATCTATATAGGTGTTATAAACACTAATAACCATTAAGATCCTATTACTATTCCATGATTCCTTTGAAATAACCTTATTTAATTTATCTAATTCACTGTTTAGTGTTTTTCTTTCTATTCTTTGCAAGAATTTTTATGTCTCTCAATTGTCAATAAACGTAAGACTAACAATAAAAGCCACTTAAGGGGTGTCAATGTCACCCATGCATGCTAGGAATACCCACTTTAATGTCTCTGCAGAAAAGGCTATCCACAAATTTGTCAAAGTAAAATGACAGCAACTGAGACTTTTACAACAACTGAAAAGTACGTAATAATTTTTCTTTACACAGACAATGAAGATTTCAGAAGCTCACAAATTCAATTCTCTCCCTGTTATCCACACAAAAACCAAGGGAATTGCATTCAAATGGATTAGATTTTTAAGCAGTGATGATTAAATCCATGAAGTCCGATCAATTAGGCAAGCCCACTAATGAACTAAGAATTCATCTATTGAATTAGACTTTTCAGAAGGTGAAGAAGTCCAATCAAAAGCCTACAAATTCAATTATTTCCCTGTTCCAGGGTATGGTGAATCCTCCATTTTGTAATTGATTCTTTCTAGAAACACAATGCTGTTTTTTTTTTTCTTTTGCATTGAATTATATAACTTTGAGATAACCAAAATATTTGTAGGAAATAAAGGTAAGATATGGTACATGATAAAATACCAAAATAACATTAAAATAAAATGTGAAATGATCTCAACTAACTGACCCAGGGTCTGCAACGTATACAAGACCACAGTGGAACCGAAAGTTTCTGGCCTGCTCCAAACAAAAGTTGTACATGTTATGTTCATAGTGACAAACAAGAGTGAGTAGTCATGAGGAATGCTATTGAAATTAATACATAAATCCTACCAACCTGTTGGTAAGACAAAGGGTGCATCACTGCTCCACTAACTTCCAAGAAGTGGTTAGGAGTTATTGAGTGTAAATCTTGAACCTGAAAGAAATATATCAGAATTTGCACATGTTGAACATAAAGCAACACGAAAATCAAACTGATCCTTAGAATGGAATAGTGGTTAGCATCCATACCAAGATGGACTTAAGACATGAATCTAGGAAGCATGGGTAGTGATATATGGCACACAAGCCCAAACATGTTAATATGTTAAAATCCAAAAGATTAAGACAATAATTTAAAGGATATTTATATAATATCCGACATAATATGAGAGAATTAAAGTAAAAAGATTTCTTTTTCACAATTTATTTTTGTAAATGATGCAATCTTATATATAAAAAAGATTGAAGATTTATACTCCTTTTAATCAGTAGATATATGGAATGGTAAGTGGTTAGAGAGAGAGATAATATTTTTCATTATTTTACACATTCAAGAAGTTGGATTAGATTTCTTTTTCTTCACCAGACATGAGAATATTTTCGCAAATATGATTTTCAGGTGCTTTTCCATTTCATCATTAGTTATTAAATGCAACACAAAGTGTACCGTGCAATCTTATCAAATTAAGAACCAATTCATATTTTTGTACATTTATAAATACATAACATTGACCAGCATTCTCTCACTTCTTTCTGTTGTTTTTCTAGTCATTAAACAAGCACAAAAGAACTGATTTAATTGCTGATCTTTATAATTTGTGTACATTACTACATCTTTATAATTTGAAGCAAATATGGTTAAAAGCACAGTGTCACATTCAATACCAGGAATATAAGATCAAGTTCAGTCCATAAAATGAGTAAACACTATTTCTAATAGCTGCTCAAACTGTTCCCTATGATGAAATTGCAGTGATCAAATCAATATGAGCTGATTATAAATGCAAAGATAAATAAAGAGTCAAGAATAAGACTTACCATTATGTTTATGGCCAATGATATGCCACCCCTTTCAATCTGTAATTCAATTGTCTGGTAAACATTATCATCAAGCAATGTCTCCAATTTCAAAAATTGTGTGGTTACCTGCATTAGAGATGTTTATCAATACCGTCAACATCTCAAAACTCCATTATGTTGACAATTAACCAAGATTGCACATTGGCATGAAATGTTTTCTAATAAAATCCATATTTGGACACACGAATATAGCAAAATCAAGTGATGCACTTTAAAAACTCCGACTAATCATATAAAATATAAACCAGACAGATAAGTTTGACAATTAAGTGGAGTACGGGATTCAATTGTCCATGGCTCTACCTAAACCAAACCAACAAGTGACTTATCTTTTATCATGTCACAATCTAAAACATGATTACAAATATAGTAAATTCAGTATTAACAGCGCTCAACTCATATACTTCTTTATGGTTCCATAATGTCCACATGCTAGAAGTTTCATTTTGAGCTTGAAATTCTTTTGACCAGGTGATATGATACCGTACTGCATAAATATTATTAGTCGACAATTATAAAAATTTGGAAATGGCGAATCTGTTGAAAATTTTCTTCTCTCTAAGATTCTATGAAACTAAAAGGTTGCACAAATTTTTGTTAGGGTGCACATACACACATTTAGTGCTAATTGTTAAAAAAGTTTGTTAAGCTAAATTAATTGCTTGTGTTCTCATAATGATGTCACCTCTCAATCATGATCTACCAGATGGTTGAACAAACACAAGGTAAACTTCAACATTCATCTAACAAAGAATCTAAATTAGAAAACTTGATCATATAAAATAATTGGAATGCCAAAGTAACAAATCATGGAATATAAGCATGTCTGCACTATTAATCCTTGTAATATTGCAAAACTATCCACTCTAACAAAACTCAAAGGTAGGAATCAAAGAAGAGAACATACTTAACCAAACTCAAAAACTAAGCCTTAATTTAAGAAAGAAGAAGGCATAAAAGGATCAAAAAGAAAGAGGGAGAGGATGTCTATGGATCTCAAGTTAAAAGAGTTTTGTCATTCATAATAAAATTCAACGACAAAACTAATACACCAATTATTATTCAGGTTTGAAGCCATCAACAAAATTACTTGTTGCAATGAATCAAAAGGGTTACATGATTTAAGGAAAAACATACCTCCCCATTCACGCATACTAGCACATCCCCTGGCTCTAATTGCATATGAGATGGGCCACCTGGCACCTGAACAAGCCATGATCAAAGAAATAGTGGAAAAAAACTATAAATAAATGTTAAACCTAATAAATTATAGTTTACAATTATACTAAGCAAAACACGAAACTGTGCTCACCACAGAGTGAACAACAAGCATTCCAGTTTCACCTAGTAGAGAAGCATGGCGTACCATCTATAGAAGCCAAAAGTATAAGCCATTAATCGCTATTCTTAACAATTATCCATGAGGACTCAGCATAAAGAGAACAAGAATTCCAAATTTACTTGGAGTGAAAGCAGGCCTTACCATCTATGCAAGTCAATCACATAATAAACCATTCATCACTATTCTTAACAATTATCCATGAGACAGAAATGATACCTGCTCTGTTTCACTTTGCAGACCAAGCCGCCGAATTTCATCAAATCCTTTATAGAGAAATGTTACCTATATTATAAATCACAAGTAAATTAAAATAAGAATATCAATCCTATCAAATCCTAGATTTGAAGTAAACATAACCATCGCATCCAACAATGAATAATTTTTAGAAAGTTCATTGTTGAAAACAATTTTTAAGATGTACATGAACTTTTAAGAGAAATAACTTTTAGTCTTCCACAAGGACAAGTTTTGTACAAGAATTTCAAAGTGAATCATGTTCAACCCCCCAACCACCACACACACGCCAGTCAACTTATCAACCTGAAAGTTAAATCTTGTAGTTGATAGTCCAAGGGTAGCTTTTATATCCCTAACACAATTAACAAAAAAAAAAAAAAACAATAAACATACAAGCCCAATTTAACTTTTATTGAGGGCAAATTCATGGGATACTTTAGCACAATGTTGGTCAAAATAATCAATAAAAGAGAATTTATCCCATTCATTTATTTCCAGCAATGAGATTGAATCAATATTTATAATCAAGAAATACCAGAAGAAAATCAAAGGCATAAAGCCACTTGACTCTAAGGTGATGACAAGATTTGCATTGTGGTACTTGTAGCAAATCCAATGTATTCAGTAATATGCCATTACCACTAAAGAATACTTTATCATGTTCCATAAATGAAGTGGCTCTTCTTGTCACATTATTTCATCATATGAATTTCTATTCCAATTTCATTCCAAGAATGTACTACAAAGTGTTGCATTCTTTAGAAAAGGTCTTAACAAGGTGATTCCCCAAACTTGTATCTATTTTCTTCTCAGTTCCTGATTTTGCAACACATTTAGGTACCTTTTTGGCTTGGAATATGATAGCCTCTCCTATTAGCATTCATTAGGACAAACAAATAGAGAAATTGAGCCATTTAAACAATCAGAATGAAGAGACCACAGACCAAAGAGAACAAAAGACATGATCTTCCAAAACATATCACTGCTAAATCATGTAAGGACAATGATAACACAAGTTAGAAATAATGTAAATATGCCCACTGTTGACTGACAAATTTTCATGCTTTTATCTCATGGTTTCAATATAATGCGTAGATAATTTCAGGGACACATAAATAGATAATAACAACAGACCTGAAGTGTACCACGTGGTATAGGAACTGCCTCCCATTTATTTATATTGGAATCTCTGCCCTTTTGGATAAGTCTCAATGCCCTAACTACCTGAAAATTAGAAACCTGATAGTTTAGTGCCCAAAAACTACCAAATTTTGTTCAGGACCTAGTGCTCAAATTAAAGGTTTTAAATGTTGACAACAGTTAACCTATAGGAAACATAAAATAGTAGATATAGATATCCCTAATTGAACCATAAATCATTAGCATCAAGGCATTCTTCAAAGCATTAAATTATAGAGTTATCTGGCTCCTTACCAATTAAAAAAAATGTTGCATTACTACCCCACAATAATTCTAAGAATTACCACACTATATTGGTGCTTAACTCAACTATTGGATAGAAGTTAACTATTCAACCTTCAATAGTTAGACCAACTTGCTTGGTTACAGTTAAAACTTAAAAGGCAGTAGCAGACTCTTCAAAACATATGTAGAAATATGCATTAGTACCCCAGAAGAAATGCTCAAAATTATAGAATTGCAAAGGTATTTGATTCAACTATTGGAGGATAGTTATTAGCTGTCCAACCTCCTATAGTTAAACCAACTTGTTTGATTAAAGTTTAAAAGCAATAATTATTGGCTATTGACACTCCTAACAATTGCTAATTCTTTTAATAGGGACACTAAATTCTAACTTTTATAGCAATCGTAAAATTAGCTTCTTTAAACCAAAAAGTAACCGTAATTTGTTAATTAATGGTTTCTTTTTTCTCTTGTATATAATTGCTTAACCCACAAAATAAAAGAAATCAGGAGATGTATTAGACTATGTTTAAAAAGCAACCTACAGCTATATTGAGCAATGATCACCTACCATAGCACTCAAAATTCATCAGCTACTACTAATAGTTGAGCTAAACAAGCAAGGTTTCAATTATAACTACAACATTATAATTTTTTTATAATACTAGCTATTTTAGGTTATGGACACATCAATAAATTACATATATAGTTAAATTTTTATTAAAATATTAACTTAAACCATTTTGCTAAATTGAGAAAAAAACAAAGGTCACAATAACACATTAGCACTAATCATGGTTTTAAATATTGGCCGATAAGTTGTGTACCGGCCATTATATATCAGATTTTTAGTATTACTGATATGATATTCCCCATTATGATACAGGTGATTGGAAATCACATGTTTTTTAAAACAAATTTTGTAATAAATGATTTCTTTGACTATTTATTTTCACTATAAATTATTAGACACAAGATTACAATAATATTTAGTTGAATTGTCCACTTAATTTTTTTTTGAGTCATTTTTAAAAATTTGAAAAACTATTCACGATAGCATCAGCCAATTCAGTCCGATTCAATCTAATTCCATTACACAGTTTCAGTTTTTTATTCCAAAATCATTTCGGATTTCATTATTTAAAACACTTTCACTGCTAAACCCCAATATGGCACTAATGCTATGGCTACTGATACTGCTACCAATAACATTTTTCTTTAAAACATTACAAACATAGCAAGTTAAGGGATTTGACTATCTTATTAACTCAAACTGTCATGTCAACTAGGGTAAATTTCACCAACTACAATAGTTTGAAGCACTTTACAGTAAAATAAGCAAATAAAGAATAAAATTCTTACTCGTGCTAAAGGTAAAAAGAAAGCTGATGAACTTGATACCCTGCCCCCTGCATTTAAGGCCACTGCCCTACCTTGTCGATCAATCACTGGTGAACCACTAGAACCACCCTTAGTTCCAGATGCTGCCTGAAAGTAATGTGTAAAACAAGAAAATTTATACCATTAATCAAATTGAAAGAAGCCAAAACTATTAAGCAGCTTGTGACCTTATGCTTACAAATTTGATAGATGTAGTACTTGTGAAACTCAGGGGATATGGAAGAAGAAAAGATGCACAAAGGTTGTGACCTTATGCTATCCTTACAAATTGCAATGATTTGTATCCATGGTTGAAAAGGAAAGTTGTTATTTTCAAGATAAAGTTGTCTTTGTAGTTACTATGGTAAAAAAGAGAAGGATTGCGGTCAGTTGGCAACTAGTGTTAAACTATAATTATTATGAGAAGATTTGGAGGCCTCATGCATATTGCCAAAGAAGCTAATCATATTGTCCTTAAAATAATATTCCTTGCAAATGTTTCCCACCAATTCCTATTGCCTGTCCACAAATCATTTGATAACAGTTTTAACTGTCTTCCATCAATAAGATAATTCTTCTCCTCAAAAAACTCCAAAATGAGTTTTCCATGGAAGCCTAATTGCAAAGACCCATCTCCCTCGCACACAAACTTTTTACCTGTATAGGCAAGTATGCATTATCTAATTTAACCTGGTCATAGTAAAATTTTGTTATCATACCTAGTAACAAAAGAACCTCTACACATTTTCCAATTGGTAGGATTGAACTACTTACTTGAATGTAAAATGTATTGAAGTCATTATAACCATCCCTGCACCCAATAATTCATTGTTAATGACTATGATGAGGTGTCTGAAGACCAATAGTTAGTGGAGAGAAACATTCAACATAGCAGACTAATTAATATTATAAGCAATAACTAATTCTTTTATTGTAGTCTGTCAGCGTAAAAGGGTTGGACTCAAAGCCATGCCCTAAAGCTAGGAACTTTAATATCACATCCACATTCCAAGTTTATCACCACAAAAGGAAAGTGAAGTCACATAATTAAGCTCATGCTAACCTCCTTATGTTCATTAGTTTAACTTTAGGAAGATGTGCATGTATGCAAAAACATAAGAGCAAGATAAAAGATTGTCCTGTTAGATGTAAAGATCTAAGGTTCTATAAAATTGTTGGAAATTCAGCTTTATTGATAAAAACATCCAATTGTAAATATGACTCAAATCAATGGTTATAAATTACTAATAGAAATAAGAAGTGTTTTAGTATTGTGGATACGCTGATTGCCAAGATAGATTCAACAAACAACACAACATAAAATTACTTGATAGAAAAAGTCCTACCCATTTTCAGTTTCACAAGGAAAGGATCACAATAAAGGAAATTTAATGACAATCCTACCCTTCAGCTTTTTTTAGATGAAAAAGTTGTTCTTAGATTCAAATCCATAACCTTTTGTTCAATAAAGAGGTTATGGCCCCCAAGCGGAATGGCCATTCATCAAATTACCTAACGCAATATGTGTATAGATTTATGTATTGCTACATAGTTTGCAGCATCAAAACTTGACCAAATATTACCTTATATAAGGTCACAAAGGAAGTAGGAAGCAAACCCTAATCATGAATATCAATGATAAAAATGACTGAATGCAAAAATGGGAAGATAAAATCATTTAATCAGATGTAATCCTCATATTTATAATCATCTCACTTGCATAGAATGACATATATAAAGTCAATTCATATATTCACATTTTACTCAAAGAGTATAGGCTAAAAAGTTACCAAAATTACTATACTTTTTATATGTAGGAGCATCCCGATCCAAACGAGCAAGAGTACCAGCCAAAATGGATACCTGCAAATTAAGAATTAAATTGAAAAGATCACTGCACAGAATGATCATATTAGAACATAGTAAGAGATTTCTGTAACATCATAGTGAGCTGACTCGAGGAACGTAAATGGAAACAAAGGAGAAACCACCACAAGAAGTAAAAGAGAGTTTGGAATGAGATGATGAAATTCCTATATTTTGAGTGGAAGTCCATTTTCTAAAAGTCAAACAAAGAATCGAAAAAAAATAAAAAGAAGAAAAGAAAAGACAATAAGATAGAAACCAGTAAACAGACCAAACAACTCATACTCAAGTTGCAATCGTGAAACAACCAAGTTTGTAACATTTTTACTAGACGTAACCATGATTTAGCCTTCTCCACGAGTAAGAGTTAGGTTGTATACAAGCAATTATCACAACTAGATTATTTCTGAGTCAATATCAATTTCAATGGGATTTTCCTATTAAGAGAATGCAATGTCAATTAAGGAATTCTGTTTTAGGGAGTCCTATTTTTTGTTTAGCGGCTATCTTCAATGCTCATAGAAGTGCATCTAGTTCATGCTACTGAGCCCAAGTCATGGGCTTGAATTGAACAATTGAGTGAATAATCACTTCTCCTCCTTCTCCTTCTCCTTCTCAGATTACTTTGCTGCCTCCCTACTCTGTTCTCTTTCCCCTGCTACTCTTTTCTTTTCTCATTCCTTTTATTATTATATCTTCTGCTTTCTTCGCCTTTTGTCATTCTCTTTTTCTATTTTGTCTTGCATTACTACACCAACAAAATCAAGCAGTTGAACAACTTATGTGATTTTTCGTTTTTCCTATTTCTTGATATGGCTTTGTAGCCATGCCAGGAAGCTAGGAAGCTAGACAAACTTTGCATTTTGCAACTTGAAGTCATGCTTCAAAAACATCAACATTGAACTACAAATTAAACCATGAGGATGAGATAGACAATTTTTACATTTAGTGCAATCTGTATCCATTAAATAAAGACAATTTTTATATTTAGTGCAATCTGTATCCACTAAATTGAATTTCAGCAAGAAGAAACTTCAGATGATCAGTATGTGTCCCAATGTCTGATTTTTAAATGCAACTCTAGCTTCTTGAAACATCTTTTGCAAACTTATAAGCAGGTTAAAGGTTCTGAACTCAAATCAGGTTCAAGGGTGGATGTGCAAATGTGATCTTGGTAACTAGTAAAAATTTAAAAGGAAATTCAAAGAGGAAATTATGATACAAAGATGCCATGCAAAAACCAATAGTCTCTGCCATTATGAACATAAATAGATAATAACATAGATAAATAAATGGAAGCAAAGATTATTTCTATTAAATAAAGTTAATAACATGTGAAAGACACCAACACCTGCCAAGTTAATTATTGGGTATCCAACTTCAACATTTACACCTATTACTATCATAATGCAATCAGTGGATTATCCTGCAACTAGAATAATTGTTAATTATGCTCCCAAATTTCAGCCATCTCACAAATGTTGTGACCAATAACAGAAACCAATATCACTTCAATAAAATTGTATTCCTCTCAAAAACATGAATACTCCATCCACTGGCCAATTGAATATGTAAATCCACATCGAGCTTTGCAATAAGTAATAAAGAACTCAAATTAAAAATTAAAATAAAATAAAATAACCTGCACATATGAAGTAAATACCTTCTCACAGCTATCATTTCCAACAACTCGGATTTCCAGTCCAACACAAGCAGCCTCAGGGGCAAGAGGAATCTCCTCGTAGTTCAGAAATTGTATTGCACCAGGATCATAATGATAGAACCCAAAATCATGGACCTATGGAAAAGTGAGAAAGTGTATGGATACAAACATATCATACAAATATATGCAACAAAGTTAAGCAGGTTATGCATGTATACTCTATGCAAGTCAGAATGGGGGAGGAAAGGCATAGACAGCAATGCATGTCTTTTGCAGGCTGGGGATGCTATAATCATGAACTATGAGTACTACAGAGATCGTCCATGATATTTAGACTTGGTATAACAATCCTCCATACCACAAACCCCTCAAAAATAAGTGATACAAAGCAATACGTAGTCGGTAGTCCCCATTTTATGTCAGAAATATTTGAATACATATAAGGACCATTTAAAGAGCTATCAGCAAAAGAAAATTGGAAGCAAATATGAGAGAAACAATAACACAAGATATCAAGCAACAGATTTTTTTTTTTTATGTTAGTTGAAAAAAATGTTTAGAATGCTTCATCATCAGGATAACTATGGTGCTTCTACTTAGGTTATAAACTTCTAATCCTTTTCTTGACCCTGAAAAAAATTTGCTTTTTACTGCATTCATTTTCCTTTGCTTGCTTTACTCCTTTCACAAGAAAAACCTGAACATATGTTAGAGTTATCATTATTTTTCTTTCTGAAACTCTACATGAATGATTCAAAGCATACCTGTTGTTGTCTCTACTCTCTATTAATTAATTTCTTCCAAAGTACATTTCCACCTTCCCATAGTGAATTTTATACTTTCTATCCACTTAATTTTATTTTTATTTCACCAAAAATAATAAAATTCAAAAAAAAAATTTGTACAATTATTTGTAAAAGGCAAATGAAAACAAAAAAGAGTCAACTCACTGGATCCCTGTATATAGGATATACAGGAATTTCTTCATGATTTACAAATATAGCCTGTGCAACTACTGGGCCTACAACACCAAAAGAATAAATATGGATGTTAAATAAAAAAAATAACAAGATCAACAGACTAGGTTTTAGATTTATGGGGGAAAGTATAATGGTAGATTAATATAGACAATTTAATGTTTTTCAAAAACACACACAGACACATTCTAAATACAAAAGGCATAAAAAAATTGAAGTATTTTTTTTCCATTGTTTTCTTGAAAACAAGTGAAAAGGCAAATAAAATGAGCATAAACTCAAAGCAACATTATTAAAACAGTACAAAGTAAACATCATATAGTTTTTGCATCTAGTCATGTAGTTGCTAACAAATGAGGTGTGTCCATGTGTCTGTAGGAGTGAAAGATTTGAAAAATCTCAGCTAAGACTAAAGTAACATGAAACACACTGTAAGCTTTGGTCTGGAGTAGAGGTACAAGAAAAGCACAGGTTATTTCATCTGTGCATTTCATGATGAAAATGGGGTAAATGGTAATTCATTTGAATGCAATCATACATTATGCATGTGTTTACATATATATATATCATAAACTAGAAATTTTGGCCCTAAACACAGCTGAATGGAGGAAAAGAATCCATGTACCCAGCCCAACTAATTTGAGACTGAACTTAGTTGAACATTTGTTTTAGTGGATTCATCCCCAGCCATATTTGTTTCTAGGAATGAATTGCCGATGAATGAATGAAAAACAAAAGGAAAAGCTTTCCAAAACTCAACCAAGGAACAACTATGAGTCTATGACGAGAGATGAATGCATTAAAAACCAGATGGATGAGTTCCCAATCAATGAAACATGACTAAGGCAAAACATAGCTAGAGGCTAATCCATATGTATTTATGATTTGTGGTGAAAAATATCTAATAAATTGGTCAAATTACAATGTCTTGCTAATAATTATATCAAGTTCAGTTCAGGGCAAACCACAGCTTGACAACAATGTGAATATGGCTGGTAAAGAATGCATATGATGGTTTTGATTTATACTGCAAGATATATAATGAATTGGTCAAACAGTAATGTTTTGTTCATAATATAAGTAATGGTAATTTGTTCATGTTAAGATTTGAAGAACATTAGACTGAGATATCAAAAATAGATTGTCTAGATGTGTTTGCTATTTCAAGAACTTCTCTCTGTTCTTTTAAACACTTGTTTTACAACTGCATTGGTCTCTCTTGTTTAAAATTAGTGCATTACATCTAACACCCAAGGTTTGCCCATAATTACAAGTCGAACAATATTTTGCTACAATTACATCCTAGCCCAAACTACAATTTCATTCATAATAGTTAAAAACTTAAATCCAAATGTATAATGATATTCTCAAAGATGACTAAGAAACTATTGAATAATGTTATACCACAAGTTTTTTTTTTTAAACCCAGAAATCATATCTGGCATTGAAAAGATACTGCTTTAATTTTCATAGCTTATCTCAATTTCTAATTTGTCTTTCTTCAAAATTTTCTCAATATCTTTCCTTCAGTTGGTTTTATGTCTTTAACGCTCTGTTTGGAAAAACTCATTTGAAATAATTCAATTCAATTCAGTTCAATTCTACCAGTATAATTGAATTGAATTCTTAATTCTTAAGCAAAAATTGTTTCAAACATTGTGTGAATAGTAAATTCGTTTTATTTTTTTAATTACCTATATTAATTTAAAAATAACTAACAATATTGAAACTTTAGGAGATTATGATATATATTTGTGCAATTTGACCATAAATCAAGTCTTACTTAAATTAAATTTTTATAAAATGATATGATTTCTATTTATTTTGAATTCATTTCTTTTTAATACAAAATTTTAATTTTATAAACTATCACTTTCCAAACATGAAAATTGATAAAATAGAATTCAACTGAATTAAATTCTTACAAAATCTGAGTTTCCAAACAGGTGAAAGTTTTTTTGCTTTATGTAATTTGGAAACTTCAATTTTTATTTTATATGATGGTCATTTATTTATTTTTAGTTAACCATATGTACCTATATGAGAATAGTAAATTTTCTATTACAATTCAATTAGTTACTCACAGAGTGTTTTTTTTTTTTTCATTAATAAGGGAAAATTTTAATATTACAATAAAAAAAATGTATAGGATTGGAATTTTTGAAAAATTGTCTCGATTTATTAAGGGTGGATCTAAGGACAGAAAAGTAACTTGGTCTTGATCTAAGGACATAAAAGGCATAATAAGTTCTGTAAATAATAATAATAATAATAAAATGCAGAATACCAGGCTTGACAACATGGCGATTGGTGAGGATGATGCCACGTTGTTTATCGACGATGAATCCCGTGGCGGAGCCGGAAGAAGGAAGTTCGGTGTCAAAAGCGCGAGTACCAGTTATACGGAGCACTACAACGGCGGGAACCACTTTATTGATAGTCTCTCTCCAATCGGCGACAGTGTCCGGCTTCTCCAGAAACGACGGCAGGTCATCGTCTTTGCACAGATTCTCCTGTTCTTCTTCGCTCGATTCTATCCTCAAAGTCTCCATTTCCGATTCCATTTCTGATTCCATTTCTGTGTCCGAGAATTGGGAAAATGAATTTAACTGATTTTGGATTTTTGAAGTATTTTTTCTTCATTTATTAGTATTATTTGTAATTTCTGGATTTTGTAGTTTGTGTTTGTCTCCGTCAATCTGTTGAATAAGAAATTGCTAATTGCGAAGACTCCCAAGTCAAAATTAACCAATTAGGTTTCATTTTAAATGGAAAATAATTACAAAAAGAAAAAGAAATTAATTAATAAAACTATAATTTAAAAAATTTATCTTAATTATTTTATAGTCTCTAAATTTTTGTTTATATCCGAATCATTTAGGATTAAATATAATATATAATAAATAAATTATATATTACAAAGAAATTAATATGTATAATTCTATTTTGCATAAAAAAAAATCAAATTATTAATTTTCACATATTTTTCCTTAAATTAATAATTGTTTAAACTTTAGTAAAAAAATATTAAAGTTTAAAATAAAAATAAAAATGTAATACTAAAGAAACACAATGAAGATCAGCAATTCATTGAGTTAAAAAACCTCTTAAAACTAAGACCATATCCTTAATTCTTGTGCATCTATATATCTCTTATATATATTCTAATGCAAATATATATATATATATATATATATATATATATATATATATATATGAATTGAAAATATATACACATAAATTTGCTAGTATATGTAAAAATATAGGCAAAAATATAAAAAATAAAAATAAAAGAACAACTTACTATAAGTTGATCCTTAGTAGATGATCCTCCTATGAAATCTTGATTCTGAGTTTCCCAAAATAATAAACGACAGAGAAAAAAATTCAAAGTCTATTTGGTTATGCAAACTTTAATTTTCAAACTCTATTGAATTTTTTATTATTTTTTTTAATTTCTCATCAAATAAACAGAAACTAAATTAACAACATAATAAATAATTTGAAAAACTGCAAAAATTCAGGTTTGATTAATTTGTCATGCCAATAGAACCACAAGCAAGTGTTGTCATGCCATTTTTATTGAATATAAAGAAGATTGTTGTTGCTTTCTACAGTGTTGTTAAAATCGGATCGGACTGGTTGGTCAGACCGGTTAAATCGAAAAATCGATCATTAATTTGGTTTTTAAATCATAAAAAACCAGATAAATTATGAATCGGAAAAAATTGGTTTGAACCAAAAAAATTGGTGACCAATCGAACCAGAATTTTTCAAAACGACACAGTTTTGAAAAAAAAAATTAAAAAAAAAAGAAGAAAATTGCATATAAATTAAATTGAACCGGTTGAACTGGCCAGTTGAACCGATCGGACTGAGAATTGATAAGGAAACTGATTCAATTTTCAGTCCGATTTTAATAATATTGGCTTTTTATTAAGCGTAATTTTATATTGATTGAAAATAAAATAATATATGTGATTTGATGCATAAAAATAACATGGTGAAATGATTGGCAAAGGCAGCAATACTTTTCATTCCATGCATACTTACTTTCCCTTCAATTGAAGAAAAAAAATATAATATGGGCTAATGAATGAAAAAGGTGGGACAAATGAGTGGGAAAGGCGGCCATAAATAATACACATGGTTCATGATATTTATTTTGCATCCAATTGAAAATTTGTTATCAAGGAAAATAATTAATAAAAAAATAATTATATTAAATTAAAAATCAATTAAAAACTTAAATAAATAAAATATACAAAAGAGATGGATCAACAAATAAAATATACAAAAGAGATGGATCAACAATCAATAATTTTTTTATTAAGAAAACAAATAAAAATAGATCTGACCATCACAAACCCCTTTTTTTTGTTTTTTTTTTTTTTTGAAACATGCAAGAATTTTATTAAAAATCATCATCAACAACAAGTAAAGGTTCAATGAAATGAGGAGCCAATTGTCAAATATTTGAGCTAGCATAATTAACTGAAGCTCTAGCAATTGAATGAGCTACAGTATTGATTTGCCTATATTGAAACCGAACATAATAGAACTATTCTAAACAAATATAACTCTTACAATCATTAATCAATAAACCAAATTCAGAATCATCACTACAAGTTGAGTTGACTGCATTCACCACCTGCTTACAATCCATTTCAAAAATCACCTTAGTTAAACCCAACGTTTGGACCCATAAGATAGCTTCTCTTAAAACAATTGTCTCAGCTTCATGCACTCCCATCCCACCAACCAATCGCTTAGAACAACCAAACAAGAAAACACCCATATGATTCCTTATAACAAACCCCATTTCAACCAATTGTTCCTCAGCAAATATTGCACCATCTAAGTTGCATTTCAAAAAACCATATTATGGAGCACACCATCGAGAAGACCTAGAAGCTTGAGTTGGGCTTGAAGGAAACATCTGCGTGTGCCTAGCTTTATGCCATTGACACACAAACGATACACCAAAGCTAACAGTAGCTGTTGGAGAAAGAAAGTAGGCAGACCACAACAAGGAATTTCTTTGCCGCCAAACACTCCAATGAACAATTGCAATTTTAGAGATTTGAGACCGTAAATTTGTGTTCCAAAGATTAAAAAATAAATGAGCAAATGAAGTAACACCAGACATTGGCAAATCCAAATTAATTTCTTGCCAACAAGATTTGGCAAATGGGCATTCAATAAATAGATGAAACATTGTTTCACAACCCCTCCCACAAAAAACACAATCCAACACCAATTTGAGTCCACATTGAGCTAGTACCGACCGTGCCGGAAGAATATTTCTACAAGCTTGCCAAAGGAAAAATTTAACTCGTGGGGAAAGGTTCCAATGCCAAAGTTTCATCCAATCACCATGAACAACATCCCTTAGCTCGCCACCTTGAAGTTTCATAGCAATTTGATAACCTAACTTGACTGTATAAATATCCTTTTTATGATAAAGCCATATAAATTGATCAGACAAAACATTAGTAGCAATAGGGATTTTTATAATATTAGTCACATCCGCTAGAAGAAATAACTCATTAAGCAGCTCAACATCCCATTCTTTAGAATTTAGAACCCAAAGATCATTCACATACCTGGATTTTTAGTTAATAGTGGTTTGTGAGTTCAACATAGTTTATATTTATAAGGTGTTTAGTTAATCGTAAATACATTATGATTTAGAAGGTTTATATTTATATAGTTTATTATATCTAATTTTTTTTAATATTTTTTCTTTTTTCCTTTTTAAATATATTTTTTGAAATTTTGTGAGTTTCTAATTTGATTGGACTCTTTGAGAGATTTATTGAATTTCAATTTAAAATTCTCTCTTCTCATTAGTTTCCATTTTTTGTGAAAAATTGTCTATATATATATATATATATATATGTGTGTGTGTGTGTGTGTGTGTGTGTGTGTGTGTGTGTGTGTGTGTGTTTGGGGAAGAGTTCTCAATGGTAAT
>CATKHJ010744681.1:0-28076 GCA_949750685.1 Vernicia montana
AGTCAAATAAAATTTTTATTTATTATGCATTTAAATTATTTCTTAAATAAAATTTGATAAAATTATATTTAATTTTAATATTAATAATGAAATTAATTTATAAGGATATTATGGTCATTTATGTGGAATAAAATAGTTATTTTATGCTATGAATCAAATTATGAAATTGAAATAATTATTCTATTTATTCGGCAAAAAAAAAATATTCTATTCCTAGCCTATTTTATTCCTTAGAAATAGTTATTTTATTCCTTATTTATTCTATTTCACGAACCAAACATAGCCTATGAGTACAGTGTGTGGTATAGGTTCTAGCAAATGGGCCATTCTCTATAGTTATTAGACCCTAGCAAAGTTGGCTTATTTATTTTTGCTCATATGAATATCTATTTCGTAGTACTAGTTTCTTTTAACAAATTATTAGTGGGTGTTGTCTAAATTGGGTGTATTTTTATATGAGATCTGAAACTTCGATTCATATACTCGATCATTAAGCTATTATTAGAATCATGACGAAGGAGTAAACACTTGTATGAAAATTTAAAATTTTTTACTTGTGTGCACATACTGTCACTAATAATGTTGTTTATAGCATACTGTTATGAACAAAAAATTTGAGAATAAATAAACTTGTATTTTATTGTGTATTTTGCAAGGGTTACAATGGGCTATTTATACAAGAGGTTTTGAGTAAAATAATAAATACAATTAACAACTAACACTTATATTTGCTATCTAACTCAATAAATACAACTAACAATAATTTCTACTAACCAATAACTATATACAATTAACACCCCCCCCCCCCTTCTCAAAACTCAAGGTGGCGAAGAGGACAGCTTGAGTTTGTGTCGCAAATCTTGAAATCGTGCTGGAAGATGCGATTTTGTAAATATATCAGCTACTTAATTTGTATAGGTGACAGAGTTCAATTGAAGAGTATTGCAACGGAGATGGTGACGAATAAAGTGACAATCAATTTCTATGTGTTTTGTGCGTTCATGAAAGGCATCATTGCGAGCAATTTGAATGCTACTGAGGTTGTCACAATGAAGGATTGTAGCTGCAGGTTGTTTAACTCCCATGTCATTAAGAAGCCAGCAAAGCCATAGAAGTTCAGAACTGGCATTGGCTAAGGCATGATATTTTACTTTTGTACTGGAACGAGCAACAACTGATTGTTTCTTGCTGCGCCAAGAAATAAGAAACGTTCCAAGATAAAAACAATAACCTGTCACTGATCGTCTGTTTGTAGGATCACCTGCCCAATTAGCATCAGAATAACCTGATAAATGTAAAGAGGATGTGGAGGAAAAATGCAGGCCTTGAGATAATGTTCCTTTTACGTAACGGAGTATTCGAAGGACATCAACAAAATGAATGGATCTAGGGTCAGATATGAATTGATTGACAACATGAACAACATAAGCAATGTCTGGTCAAGTGACTGTGAGATAAATCAGACTTCCAACCAGTTGTCTATAAAATGTAGGGTCTGTTAGAAAAGAGCCAAGCCATCAGTTGCATTGAGACGAATATTATATTCAACTGGTGTGGAAATAGTTTTATTGTTGATAATTCCTAAGCGAGAAAGTAAATCTGGAGCATATTTTATTTGAGTGAGATTGTAGCCAGAGGAATCACAGGAGATTTCAAGCCTAAGAAAGTAACTGAGAGATTCGAGATCTTTCATCTCAAATTGACGATGGAGAAGTAATTTGTAATCAGAGATGCCTTTTTTATCATCACTTGTAATAATCATGTCATCAACATAGAGCAATAAAAGAGTTATGCCTTGGGCTGTCTGTCTGATGAATAAAGCAGAGTCATGAGGACTAGACTGAAAATCAAATTTGGCCATTGTAGAACTAAATTTGGCAAACCAGGCACGTAGAGCTTGTTTGAGACCATATAGTGCACGGTTGAGGAGACATATTTTATGGGAAGAGGAATATCCTAGTGGAGAGTGCATGTAGACTTCTTCCAGCAAATCTCTATTAAGAAAAGCATTTTTGACATCCGACTAAGTGGCCATTATTTGACAGCAGAAGCGGCTAAAAGACAACGGACCGTGGTTAATCGTGCAACTGAGGCAAATGTTTCTTCATAGTCAATGCTATATTCTTGTGTGTAGCCTTTAGCAACCAAATGAGCTTTATATCGCTCTACTGATCCATCTGAATGAGTTTTAATTTTGTAAATCCATTTACAACCAACTGGAGTTTTTCCTGCAGGAAGATCAACTAAGTCCTAAGTATTAGTTTTCTCAAGAGCTTGAATTTCATCTGCCATTGCTTGCTGCCAGAGAGGATTAGAACTAACCTCATGATAATTGCGAGGCTCATGCAAAGAAAGAAAACTAGAGTAACAATGATAATCATTAAAACTGATTGGTTTTTGAGGTACCTGAGTAGACTGACGACGTTCCTCAACTGGTGGAGGAATAGAGGAAGAAGTGACAGGTGTAGGATCAACTGTAATAGGTACATTCTCCTGAGGTGAGATCGGTTCCGGGGTAGGAAAATCAAGTGGTGCTGTTGAAACTGTAGAAACATCTGTATTACTAATGAAAAAAACTCAATAAATAGATTAGTAAATATACGATCAATACTGGAGTCATGAAATTTTGAGAGACTAGAAAACATAGTATTTTCCCAGAAGACAACATGATGAGAGATACGTAATCTATTGGAAATGGGATCCCAACATCGATATTCTTTATGTTCGATTCCATATCCAGGAAAACAACAGAGACGGGCACGAGGTTCTAGTTTTATATATTCATGAGATTGAAGTAAAACGAAACAAGCACATCCAAAGACTTTTAGAAAGTTATAGTCAGGAGATATACTATAGAGTTGCTCAAAGGGAGAGACATTATTGAGAACTGGAGTGGGAAGACGATTAATAGTATATATAGTAGTTAAGGTTGCTTCTCCCTAAAAATTTTCAGGACAACTAGATGATAAAAGTAGAGCTCTAACAGAGTCTAAGATGTGACGATGTTTGCGTTCAGCTTGACCATTTTGTTGAGAGGTATGAGGACAAGATTTTTGAACTAAAGTTCCCTGATCATGAAGGAACTGTAAAAGATTGGACTTTTTGTATTCCATAGCATTATCAATCCGAAAGATTTTAATTGGACGAGAAAACTGTGTTTGGACCATCTTTGCAAACTGGATATAAATTTGGGGAAGTTTGGATCTATTTTTCATACAAAAGAGCTAAGTGAAATGTGAGTGATCATCAATAAATATAACAAAATATCGATTACCACCAACAGTAGGGGTAGGAGAAGGCCTCCAAATATCATAATGAACAAGTCCAAATGGAACATCACAAATAAAGTTGTTATTATTGAATGATAAAGCAGATTGTTTAGCAAGCTGACAATGAGTACATTGAAGTTCTACAGCTTTAACATTTCCTAAAGCACCATTAGAAATTAAGGGATGAAGTTTATTGAGGGAGGCATGATTTAAACGTAGATTCCATTGGAATAATGGAGAAAAAAAAATTGTAGCAGAGAGTGCATTGTGAGGAATCTGAAGAGAAGTGAGATCAAACAGCCTCCCGATCTTGTTTCCACCGCCTAGTGTTTGGTCCGTCCTCGGATCCTGTACCTGACAACCATTGGGAGAAAAAAATTACAGTTAATCTTAAATCACACAGTTGACCAACAGAGAGGAGGTTGATAGCTAAGGAATGTACTATATATGTATCAGGTATACTAAGATTAGGAGAGGAGATAGTTCCAATATGACTAATGTTCATTTTGCTTTCATCAGCAGTGTGAATGGGAGGCAAAAAGTTGTTTTTTGTTGTGGATTGAAAAATGCTGGAATCAGGAGTCATATGATTACTACATGTAGAATCAATTAACCATCGATTGTTATCTGGGTATACAGACATGGCAGTAGAGGAAGAAGCACTAGAAGACATAACATTTTTGAATATAGACTCGAGGTCTGAAAGAGTGAGGGAGGATAGGGAAGGTGTAGACGAGTGGTATGATATAGCAACATTAGCAAAAGGTGTTTCAGTCTCTAAGTTTGTCCTGGACTTAGCTTGGTTGTCTCTCGGTCTTAATGGGCGAGTGAGACAGTTGCTTTTAATGTGCCTTAGTTTGTGGCAGTATTTGCACTCAATGGTTGGACAGTTAAAGAAAGAATGACAGGGACGATTGCAATTCTTATAGTACTGGGATGAGTGAGCCTAGGATGGCCTGAGAGTGAGAATTTAAAAAATCTAAGGGCAAAAATGGATTCAGGGGATCGAAAAACCTTAGGAACCGGTCATTAATGTCTGAAAATCAGTACAGAAGTGGTTGAATTGGTGAGTCAAACCTAAAGTCAATTAGTTTGATCAAACTGAACCGGATGACACATAGCAGACATTGTTGGCTGACTTGATAACTGGATGCTGACATGACGCTAATTGGATGCTGATGTGTGCTGACGTGGAAGATGACTGGGTGCTGATGTGATAACTGACGTGTGATGACGTGGCAGCTGATTGGGATTGTTTTCAACATCTAAATCTGCAGATTTACAGAATAGTATCTGGAACTTTAAAAGGTCCGTACGGGCTAGTTCGACATCTGATTATGCTCTGGTTGATTGCGTTGGATTCGTCTTGAAAGAGAGAAACATATTGATATATATAAATCACTATAAGTTTGCAAAATACCAACCCAAAATGGACTGAGTCAAAACTGTGTATATTACAAAGGATCAAATTTCATACTGGAATTTTCAAAGAGAAAATTTTAACGGAGCTCTGATACTATATTATGAACAAAGAATCTGATAATAAATAAACTTGTATGTTTATTGTGTATTTTGCAAGGGTTACAATGAGGCTATTTATACAAGAGGTTTGGAGTAAAATAATAAATATAATTAACAATCAACACCTGTATTTACTATCTAACTCAATAAATACAAATAACAACTAATATCTACTAACCAATAATTATATACAATTAACACATACATTGAATGTGAATTTTGACAGGAAAATGGGGAGGAGAGATTTGAGGATTTGCAAGAATTATTTGAAAAAACGTTTCAAGAAGACATTGAATCATTTGGACCTGGCTATCAAGTTAATAGTACTTGTTCATCAACCTCATCTTTTTATGCATCAAATTATAGTGAAAGTTCAAGCTCCAGCAACAAACGTAATTCTTCTGGTATGAAAAATTCGGTGGAGTCAAAGTTGGAAGATTTTCTTGGCTTTGGTTCTCACTTTCAGAAATTCTCTTTAGGGGTAAGTACATTCCTCATTACAAATCAAAATATGATGATTTAATCAATAAATTTTAAATAAGCGATATTGAAATTTTCTTCAGGTTATAAAATGCGACTTTAAATTTTAATAAAAAACTAATTAATTAAAAAGAATTTAAAATTTGTTTAGTCTCTACATTAATTGATGGTTGGGTTTGATGTTATGAAGACAGGTGGAACACCAACAAAATTTCAAGAAGGGGAAGGGAGCAAGAGGAGGAATTCAAGGAGAAGCCGACAGTAGGAGTGGACAGGGACATGGCAGGAAACAAAATATTTCAACTGGTCTTGATGTCTCCTCCAGCCACGGTCACAGTCAAAGTCATGACCATGGTATTTCTGCTTCATGAATGAAAGAGCACTAATTATCTTGGCTGAAAGGGAGATTAGGAAAAAGGATCATCTTAGCCAATACAATTGATTGGCAAAATTTTTATAATCTCAGAGGGTGTAAAAACAAGAAGCCAACACCAACTCCGAATTTCTAATTAGGCTCTCTCTAGGGAGTCTTTTTTAGGAAATGGTAAAGATCATTCTTTATTTGGTGGTCGAGTGCCCCTCTAGTTTGTATCCTAAATTGAAATCCTCTTTGATTGTCCTTAATTTTCTTTGAATGCCTAGTAATGAAAATTTCTTTTTAGTCTTTATTCTACAATTGCATACTACTGCATTTATTCTCTGACTTTCATATTAATTGGCAATTTGTATAATTAATCAAGCAATTTTTTTATTGGTAACACGCAATTAACCACTATAACCTCTAGTAGAGCTAAAATGGATTTTGCTTGATCACTCCTAAGGTGCACACATTGCACGACAATTAATTGGTGTCCAAATCTAGGCTCGAGCTGAGTCAAACCTTACAAGTGTTGTTTTAATAAATAATCATCTGAATTCTAATTCAGATAATTTGAATCGGTTATAGATTTAAATCTAATTAGATTTCAAACAAAATAAAATATGTTCTTTTATATTTTTTAGTTTTTTAATATTTTTATTAGTATTATTTGTTTGAGCATTAAAAAATATTACTAGTTAACATAAATGGCATACTGAGGTATAACCTAATAATAAATATATATTTTCATGAGTAATAGATTCAAAATCGATTCTCTCCTCCCCAATACTCAAAAAACATAAATTAAAAATAATATGTTTTGAAATGTAGGCATTTTTTAAAAAAATATTTTTCAAACTCACATGTATGATGTAAAATATAATTTTAAAATTGAGGCAAAATTAGGATGAGATAACTCAAATCGATTAACTTCCCCTCTCATTTATGGATTATAATCCGCATATTTGTATAAGTATGGTTAATATGTTGGTGCAATTTCAACCATCAAACTTAAATGGGCAGTTGAAAATTAATTTCTAGTAAGTCATTTATTCTCAGTCTAAAGTAAGAATTGAAATTGCTAGATTCAAATCCTTCATTTAGGAAGATATTTTTCTTTATTTCTTTATTTATTTATTTTTAATATTGAGAAGAAGATTTGCATTGAGATAAAATTCAAATTGTAGTGTTCTTTTAAATAGTCTTATATTTATTGGTACATTAAATCACCGATTAAAAAAATTTCATTAAATTATAATAAATCTCAAAATTTCTTAGAATGGAATGAAAGTACAATCTCTAATTCTAAACAATATTGCAAGTTTTTTTTTTAGAGGAAATAAATATTCATTAATTGATAAAATAGAATAATATAAAATTACAAACCCTTATAATATTATAATTTCTAAAAAATATATTAAAATAAATTAGTAATACAAATAATGATAACAATAATTTTGATTTGAAAGATTGAATCATGCTCAGTAACAAATAATCACTACTGTTCGATTCTTCTGATGATCTTTTTGCTAGTTCGATATGAATTCCAATAAAAATATATTCGATGCCAATAGTAAGGTTTGCAATTCATATTGAATTATCAACCAAATAAGAAACTAACAAAAAAAGACAGATCTACCGTAAAAGAGATAAAGAAATAAAAATACAAAATAAATTCACTAAAAAAGAAAGCAATATAAAAAAAAATAAGATTTATTCAAAACAAAAATAAATTTGAATATTATTGAATAATAAAATTCGAGTATAATTAAAATAAAATAAAAAAAAAATAAAAAAAAAATTAGAATAATCCACCGTCTACTTAAAAGATTTTGACTGGCGACCTGAACAATATTGCAAGTTTTAGAGAGTTAGATAGTAGTAATTTCATTGCAATAAAACATTCCATTGTATCATTTTGAGCCTTTTTCTTTCAAATTTGAGAATGTGAATAAGAAAATTAATATTTTCATGAAAGCATGTTTTATAAATGGAGAAATTATGTTACTATTTGATTAATAGTTTGATGGTGGCCCTAGTGCAAAGAATTAGGGATTTAAGTGTAAGAAAATGAAAGAAATAAAGAGAGATCAATTAAAAAAAGAAAAAAAAAATACTAATAAGGAGAGACAAAAGGAATAAAATAAACTTTTGTATGTAGTGGAGCAGGAAAGTTTCTCCTTGTTATAGGCGCATGATGCAAATGCTTGTTTGAGTCCAAATCTTTATTCCCAAGTTTACCTTTTCATTTCTTGCCAAGTTACTCAAAAAAAAAAAAAAAAAAAAAAAAAAAAAAAAAAGAAAGAAAGAAACATCAAGTTCTAACATTCATTTAATAACTTACATTACCTGAATTAGTTGGCAACAAAAAAAAAAAAAAAAACTTACATTACCTAAATTCAAAATCAATCTTAATTAATTTGTAAGATCAGTTTATTTCAACATGTGTCCGATAATTTATTCAAATATTTGAAAATGAATCATAATTTTAATAGATATATAAATTAACTCAAAAATATTATTGATTGAATAAATTTAATATTTTAATTTATGTTAGACTATATATATATGTACCCATGATTTATCCTTTTTCATTTTGTATAGTACATATATTTTTTTTTACAAATAAACCAAAAATTTTAAATGATGTTTTATAATTAATATAAAAAATGTATGAAAGGTTTACAATTTTAGTAGGAGTCAAATTTATATATATACATATATTATTTTGTAATAATAAGTTTTGCTTTAATTTTTAAAACCTTATACCTAACTTTTTTTTTTTTTTTTTACATTGAAAAGGATTATCTGTAATTTTTTTAGGATAAATCTGTGTGGCCATAACCTAACTGGTTAAAATCTTAAAAATTAAAAAATATATATATTAATATGTCCTTTTCAGTGTTGGGCGGTAATACAGCTCCCATTTTGGCGGTGATAGAGCTCTGAAAATTTTTCCCTCTTCTTCCTTTTTATTTCTCCCTAAAACTCATTTGACAAAACATTAAATAGATTGGGTGACTCATTGGACAAAGCATTAAAAGCTTAAAACGGCTGTGAAATTATCCTCGTACACATTCTTTGATTTTGGTCATATGGTAATACAAAGCAACATTAATTGAATTATCCTCAATTAAGCAATAACAAGTAATATAAACCAACAACCTTAATATTCTGTGTAATTTTTATTTATTTTTTTAATTAACAACCTTAATATCATATTAAGAAGATTAATAAAACTCTTCATGTTACCAATCCAAAAAAACTCTTCATATGAGACAATAAAAACTGATTTCAATCTTACACAAATTTTTTTCTAAAAATTAGAACAATGGATAGTGATAATGGGATAATTTTGAGTTTTTTTAATTAAATTGTATAATATAATTAACAATCATCAAAATTACGTAATTTTATATCAAAATGACGTAGTTTTTATAATATAATTATATAATAGGGAATTGTTATATTAATAAATTAATAATTATTTGCATTTTTTTGGATAAATTATTCTAGTAGTATAATGTAAATATAATTATAAATTAATATTTTACTTAATTTAAATAATATTAATCTTGACTTATATGTTAGTTAAAGCTAATACACAATTTCTTATAATCACTTTTTAACCTTTTTTTATAAACTATTAGCTTATTAAAAATAATTTCTTATAGATAATGTATTACAGAAATGTTAATTAATAAAAAAATATTTTTAACGATTAGAATATTAAATTATATAATACTACTAAAATTTTAATATAAAACTTATTAGTATCACATAAATATAATTACAATTAAAATAACAATATTATTAGACATACATACTAATATATCATATTTTCTTACTATAACTCCTTGATTAATCATATATATATTAAAAGTTTTTTTCTAAATCATATATGTAATGAACTTAAAATGTTTAATTGTAATATTTACTTAATATTAGTTAATATAATATTTAAAATCTTTTGTACATATGTTCCAAATAATTCAATACAATACAATTTTAATATATGATACATTATATTTTACATATGTGATTATAATTTAGTCTTAGTTAATATAAACCTTTTTTTATTATTAATTTTCATCATAATATATGATACATTAATTTGAATTATGCAAAACATAATTTCATACGAAAATATACCATGTTATCAAGGATCAAATGATATTCTAATTTTTTTTTATTTATTGTTATAATACTTATTTAAGTGGATGAACATTATATTTTATTGTTAATAAAATGTAATAATAATTTTCCTAATAAATATTAATTTTTGTTAAATTTTGAAAAATGCAATTAAATTAAATATATATTTTGTTTCCTATTTACAAATATTTAAAATGCACATATAAAAAAATTAGGACTATATATATTTTAGTCAAATTGAATTATCAAAAAGATTATAGGAATGTTAAACAATATATAATTGTTATTATATATATGCAAATTCAATTATTAAAATTAACACACAAATTCTAATTTAAAAAATAATAAAAATGGAATTTTAATATTTAAAATAATATAGAAAATCAAGTAAAAAAAAAAAAGTCATTGTGTAGGATAGAATCATGGTCTATATGGTTGATTAAAGTGAACCATACTAATTTACTAAATGCTTTTTTTTATTAAGAAACACTCCAATGTTTATATATATAGCATTGATGAAGGTGTTGCTGCACTTTTAACTTATTACCATGTGATTAGTTATTTTGAGAAATATATTAATCAAATTATGTTTCATACATAAAGTACATCATAAATTAAAACTTTAATTATTCATTTGATGTATTTGAATTTTTAATTATTTACTTATTGACTCAATCTATTTAACTATACTCGCACAATACATCTCAATCCAATCACAATATTTTAATTGTATTTTATATTATATGGAATAGTAAATGTTTATTTCATTTATAAAAAATGATTTTTTTTGTAAATAAAATTCTTTTACTATTCATAATCATACTAGTTCTGACAAATAAACTAAATTCAAAATTTAAAATTAACACACTAATCATAATTAAAAAAATAGTAAAAATGAAATTTTAATATTTAAAATAATATAAAAAAAATCAATAGAACTAAAAATAATAAATATACCGATTTTTATTTTTATTTTTCAAGAGACGAACCATTATTATCATTTAATCAAAAGTTGGTTGTTTGATTTGTAGAATTGTGAGATAATATAGTTTTAGGAAAGGGTATGCGAAACATAATGAGGGGTATATAATATGTATAACATGCTGTGACTTATTCAAAGGGATCACTATCCAATATTGTAACCTTTTATTTTCTTTGCTTATTATAATTTAACATAATTATTTATATTTATATTAATTTATTATTTCTTAAATTTTTTTGTAAAACTTATATAATATAAATATATAATTTCAACACATTTTATGATTTAAATATCAATTATAAATTTATAAATTTAAAAAGAAATATAATTAATATTTAAATATTTAATGTTTAATTTAATTATTATTGGAATATAATTTAATCTAATTATCGATATAATATAACTTAATTATTGATTATGAATGAGAATAACATGCATTTACTTAATTAAAATAAAAAGTTAATAACTCAAGTAATAAAAGTAAAATTCTTTATTTTTCTTCTTGAAGATATAAAATAAATAAATAAATAAAAATATTTGAAGCATTTATTTCTTATTGGAAATTACAGGTATATTAAAAATTATGCGAGGGAATGAAATATGAAATTTAAATTTCAAAAGTTTAATGAGAAAGTGAAAATATATCAGATTTTTCATTAATCTTAAAAAGGGTATTTTAAATAATTGAATTAGCTGTAACTTATTTATTGATTTAAAATATTACTCCCTATGTTGCTTAATAGATGACGTTTTAAGAGTTTAATTTTATTTTATATTACTTGACCTTTTTTTTTTTCTCAATATACATTAATTTTTTTTCTTCAAATTATACCCTTATTTATTTTCAATAATTAAAGTAATACTCTTGAAGTATTTGAAGTTTAAGGATGATATAATTTATTTAACTATATAGTAATAATTATTTAACACATCCTTAATTCTTATGCAAAAATCTTACACGATATCTATTTAAGAACGAAAGGGATACAATTTTATCATTATAGTCAGCTAAATTTTGACAATTTAGCAATGTCGTATTTTTTTTTTTTTTTTTAAGAAATTTTGTGTGTTTGGCATCAGAATAAAAATTAAATGCTAATGAAGATAACTTCTTCATCATATTAAAATCACATACTTAGAGAAAGTCAAGTATTAAAGATAAGGCGACTAACCACCTGTTACTGCTCTCTTGTGAGCTTCTCTCTTGAGTTTTTCTCAAACTCTCTCTCATCTTAATTAGTCCTTAACTTCTGAATTTCTATTCTTCCAGTTTTTAATTCCCCGTTTCTATTTAGTCTTATTTTTAGCTTTTTTTTCATCTTTGTTTGTCTGGTTTTATTTTTCTCCCCCATTTATAGTCATTAAGGCAACAGTTGAGTGGAATTATGCAGGAGGAGATGGACAGTGAACCTGAGGGATTACAAGAGCTAATTAATAGAACTCAAAGTCTACAGTGCAGAGATCAGGCCATTCAATTAGTCTCAAAGAGGTCAACTAGCAGAGCTGGGACAAAGTTTGTCCTAGCTGGCAAAATCCTATCTCACAGATCTATTAGTTATCATACAGTAAATATGGCCTTGCATAAATCTTGGAAGCTAAGCAAAGGTTTTCAAGTTCAAAAAAAGGGAGAGGACATCTATGCTTTTGAGTTCCAAACTGTTGAAGACAAAAACAAGGTCTTGGTAGGGACAACATAGTCGGTCTCTAATAGCTTATTAATTCTAAAGGATTGGCCCCTCCAATTTAGCCATTTAGCAGATAGATTTTTCTCTCAGCCCTTTTTGGATCCAAATTAAAGGGCTTCCTCCTAACCAGATAAATTTTGAGAATGCTTAAAGAATGGGCCAATTCTTTCAAAAATTTGAATGTATGGATGAACGGAAACATGATCAAATTGGTTGGGATACTGTTATGAGATTTAGAGTTCTGGTTAATGTTAAGAATCCCTTGCCACTGGGGTTCTGGATTAAAAAAACAGAAGAAGAGGTTGAATGGATCAAGTTTAACTATGAGAGATTGCCAGATATTTGCTATCTTTGTGGCAAGATTGGCCACATTTTTAAAGTATGTCCTCACCAAGACGAAGATCACTATAGATAGGCTTTTGAGGTTGGAGATATTAACTATTGGGATGCTATGAGAGTTCCTTTTAAATCATCCAGACTGTTAGAGATTGAAGGCAGATCAGGAGGAGAAGTTAGAAGTCATGGGAGAAGGGAGTTTCCTCAGGGCTCAAGTTCAATGCAAAAAGTGCAGATTTGTGGCTTGACAGATGAGAAGCACGCGCTGGGTAAGGAAGTGGATATGAAAGAAACAAATCAAGAGGGGTCATCTCAGGGGATAATCACTGCAACAGAAAGTACAATAGCAGAAGATATGGTGTTTGATCAATGGGGATTGGAAATGCAAAGTTTAACTCGAGCAGTGCACCCATTACCGTCATCAGGAAATGAAAGGCAGCTGATAGGGCCCACTCAAAATATAGTTCAGCATCTAGTCAAGGAAAAAATAGATGTTGAATTGAAATTGGAGAGCTAAATTTTATTGGGTCACTGAAAAGGAGATTTGGGCCTGGTATTAAAATGGGTAGTAGCAGAAGCAGTAAGGCAAAAAGGCCCAAAAATGTTAGTAACTTAAGGACTCAACTTTCAAAAAGTTTTAAAAGCCCCAGAGACAATAGAAGAATGATGCAGGCCTCTCTTGATGTGTACGAATTGCTGAAACAAACCCAACAACTAGACTTAGTTGAAGTGAGACAGAAGGAGGAAAATTTAAAAGAATTCATTGAAACTGAAACTCATGAAGAACTCGAAGTAATCAAAGAACAAAAAGGGGAAGTGATAGCTGTTGTGACAATAGAAAAAAGAATGAGAATCAAGCAGCTGGCAAGAAATCGCGTTTTTAGTGAAGGAAATGTATATGGACAAGTCCAAATAGCTGAGATAGAAGAAGATAGCAACAAAGCAGTAAATGGTATTCTTCTTACATACTCTGAAGGCGTTGGTGGCTCGCCCAAAGCCACCAAGGAGCCATGAAGCATATTATGTGGAACTGTCAAGGGCTTGGGCGTCCCTTGACAGTCAATTATTTAAAGGAGTTAATTCACTCCCAACGCCCAGAAGTGTTGTTTGTTTCTGAGACTAAAAACAATACTTCTTATTTGGAGAGACTAAGAAGAAGGCTTAAGTATGATGTTGCTGAGTATATGGAGCCAATTGGTGTAGCAGGGGATCTTTTACTATGGTGGCAAAACTCAATTGACATTAAAATTCTCAGTAAGTCTGAAAATTTTATACATGTTCACTGTAAAAAGAAAGACAGAGAGAGGGAATGGTTTCAAACATTTGTCTATGGGAGTCCATATAAAGAGGATCGAGCAGAGGTGTTTAATGGCTAGCTTCAATTAAAACCCAAGAATAATGCAGAGTAGATGTGTGTAGGGGATATGAATGCTGTTTTGAACAACCAAGAGAAAAATGGGGGTAGACATGTAACAGAAACTAGCACTAGAGACTTTGAATCCTGAATTAATAATGCTGAATTAATTGATCTAGGATTTAAAGGTCCTGCTTTCACATGGTACAATAAACAAGAAGGGAGACGAAGGATTGCACAGAGACTGGATAGAGTCTTAGCAAATTTCTCTTGGAGATTATCCTTTGGGGCTGCACAAGTATACCATGGTAAGCTAATTCGTTCAGACCATAGAACCTTAATTTTGGATTTTGGCAAGATTTTTAGATTTGAGACTAAATGGTTTGCTAATCAGTCATGGAGAACAGTAGTAGATGAAGCTTGGATTTTGAATTCTCAGCCTAAGACACTTGAAGGAGTGGGGAAAAAACTTCAAAATTGTGCAAAGAAGTTAACACAGTGGGATAAGGATGAGATAGGAAATTCTAGAGACAAAATAAACCAGTTGCAAAATCAACTAGAAAAGTTATATGAAGGCCAGATGACAGAAGATGACAAAAGAAGAGAAAAACAGATTTTGCAAGAACTGAATGTTTTATGGCAGATGGAGGAGCAGTTTTGGAGACAAAGGTCAAGAATTCAGTGGCTACAAGAAGGTGACAGGAATACAAGATTTTTTCATGCATCAGCAATCCAAAGGAAGCATAAGAATCTGATTTTGAGATTGCAAGACAGTAATGGGAGATGGCTGGACAAGGAGCTAGACATTCAGCAAGAAATTTCTTCCTTCTTTGCCAATCTCTATACAACTAATGGCAATGTTCAATATGATGCAGTGTTGAACAAAGTGAAGAAAGTGGTTTCAAGGCAATTAAATGAAGCTCTATCAGCCCCAGTACTGGAAGAGGAGATCAAAGAGGTTGTGTTTTCTCTTGGAGGGCTGAAATCTCCAGGTCCTGATGGCTTTCCTGGTGTTTTTTTATCAAAAAACCTAGAGTGAGATCAAGGTAGATATAATTGAAGCTGTCCAGCAGTTTTTTCAAATAGGTTTTATACCAGAATCAATCAACCAGAAATTTATTACATTGATTCCAAAAACAGAAGCTCCATCTCAGGTATCCCATTTTCGACCCATCAGCCATTTTCGACCCATTCTTTAATTCATGAGTGTCAGGCAGCTTTTATCCCAAATAGATGCATCCAAGATAACATTTTAATTGTTCATGAAATCCTACATGCTTTCAAAAAACTAAACTCAAAAAATATCTTTGGATGTGCAATGAAGCTTGACATGTTAAAAGCTTATGATAGAGTTGAATGGGGCTTTCTATTGGCAGTCATGGGTAAAATGGGATTCTCTGATCACTTTTTGAACCTTATTCACCAATGTATCTCTTCTCTGTCTTATGCAATTCTGGTTAATGGTCAACCTACACAATTCTTCAAGCCATCTAGAGGGCTGAGGCAAGGAGATCCATTGCCTCCCTACCTCTTCATAATTATTTCTAATGCTTTATCAGCAATGATAGATGATGCAGTTGATAATGAAAGATTAAAAGGTTTCAAAATAACCAGAATAAGTCCAAGGATAACACACATGTTGTTTGCAGATGATACTATTCTATTTGGAGAAGCAACAAGGTCAGAAGCTACTAAGTTTCTCAAGATTCTGAAGAAATATGAAGAAGTTTCTGGACAGAAAGTAAATTTAGGCAAGTCTTCAGTCATCTTCAGTAATAACACACTAGAGGAAAGAAGAAACCAGATTAGCTCTCTGCCAGGCATGAAACAAATGGAAAAAGAAGAGAAATATTTGGGTATGCCTGCACAATGGGGGAGATTAAGAACAACAGCTTTAGAATTCTTGGTTCAAAGAGTGAAAAGAAAGGCACAATTATAGAAGCAGAAGCTGTTATCTCATGCTGGAAGAGAAACCATTATAAAAGCAGTGTTAACAGCAATCCCAACCTATCTAATGTCTTGTTTCAAAATACCTAGAAGCACTTGTCATAAGCTCAATGGTATTTTATCCAGGTTTTGGTGGAAAAATGATCAAGACCATAAGGGGCTCATCATGGAAAGTTGGGAAAAAATGGCAACGTCAAAATATAAGGGTGGCTTTGGATTCAAGGATTTGGAGACATTTAATTTAGCAATGGTGGCTAAACAAGCATGGAGATTGGTCTCAGCTCCAAACTGTTTATGGGCTAAACTGGTTAAGTCAGTATACTTTCCTTAAGGTGAATATTGGATAGCTAAACAAGGTTGCAGATCATAATGGAGTTGGTATAGTCTTCTAGTAGCTAGGGATCTACTGAAATCGGGTGCCATGTTAAATATCCAGAGAGGATCATATGCTAGAATATGGGGCCATCCTTGGATTCCTGGGCTTCCTCAGTATAGGGTTCAATCTCCTAGACCTCTGTCTTTCTATCCTTTTTATGTTTCTGACTTGATGACTGAAAGGAGAGAATGGAACTATGATCTAATTACAAAGTTATTCAATAGTCAAGAAGTTAAAGCTATTACCAGAATCCCAATAGGTTTTGATATGGTTCCTGATAACTGGATTTGGAGTTGGAATAAAAATGGGCAATTTACAGTGAAATCAGCATATAGATGGCTAACCAGGAGAAAGGAAGAAAATGCAGCTAATGCCCCATCATCCTTCAGAATTTATAATCCAGATCTATGGAAGCAAATTTGGAATATTGGTTTATATCCAAAGCTTGCTACCTTCATCTGGAGAGCTTGCAAAGATAATTTGGTAACAAAAGACCAATTATTAGAAGAAAGCTGGTTGACAGTCCTAATTGTGATATATGTTGCCAAGACAAAGAATCAATAGAATATTTATTTTTCTTCTGTGGTCATGCAAAAGCAGCATGGTTTGGATCAAATTGGGGATATCATCCTAGTACTGATTCAATTCCTTCCTTTGCAGCATGGTGGTCATCAATGGTGTCTTTTTTCCAGAGCAACCAGGACCTTTCTGCCCCAAAAAGGTTGGCCAGCTTCTGTTGGGCAATTTGGAAGCAAAGGAATGGTAGAATATTTCAACAGCAAGCTATTGACCCAATTAAAACTGTTGAATTAGCTAACAATTACTTTCAGGAATATCAAGGAATCCAAAATAGCTCAACTTCAATTGTTTAGAGACCACAATAAGGAAGTATGAATTGGAAACCTCCTGAGAAAGAGGTCATCAAAGCCAATTTTGATGCTAGTTTTGATAATGGAACAGGTATAGCTGCAATATCAGTGATATATAGGAATGAAAATGGCAGATTGATGGATGGTCTAGCTTTTAAAAAGAAAACAAGATCTTCACTTACAGCAGAAGCTGAGGCAATGGTGGTTGCAGTCCAGCATGCTTTGGTTGCTGGTTTTCACAAACTCCATATGGAATCTGATTGCAAGACATTGGTATAAGCTTATTCTATTCCTATTAAAACAAGCCCATGGGAAGTTGAGTCTCTTATGGCTATAGTGAAGGAATTAAGAGTTTAATTTCAATCTTTTTGTTTTAGTTGGATTAATAGGAATGCTAACAAACCTGCAGATTGAGTTGCAAAATCAATGTTGTATAACTTCATTTCACCTGTTTGGAGTGTCATTCAACCTCCTAGTCTTAGTTTCTTGTTAGATCAGGATGTATTTCTCTACTCTTCTTAATGAAAGTCTAATTTCCATTGGCAAAAAAAAAAAAAAAAAAAGTAATAAAGATAAGGCCTTGGCAAAAAAAAATAAATAAATAAATAAATAAAGATAAGGTAATAAATATAATTTACCTAAGCTAGAAACTTTTACTAAAAAAAATTAGAAAAAAAATATATATAAAAAGAGAAAGTGTTCTCGGAAAAGGCAAAACCTAGGCGAGTGTGCATTACGCACCACACTGTTATCAGTTGCTATTGTGCACCTTCCCTGTGAAATCCCGAAGTAAGATTGAAGGAGAAAGAGTTAGAGAAGAAGAGAGAGAGAGAGAGAGAGAGATTGGGTAGGGCAAGGAACATGGGGGATCTGTATGTATGGCTCATATCCTTCTTCTTCCTTATAGCCCTACTAGTCATCATCGTCTTCCAGGTCAATCCCAAAACCCTACTCCTCTTTTTTTATCTCTCAATTTTTCGGTTCTTTGCTTTCAATCGTTGAACTTAACTCTTTGAATGTTATTTCATCAATTATTACTCTTATTTGTATCAAAAGTTTATATCTTTTTAATTTTTAAATTTTCATATTTACCCTGTAATAGTAATTAGCTGAAAGTACAGATTTTTTGGGTTCTAGTTACTAGTTATTGTCTTATTAGTCAATTGATTGTTCATTGATTAGGTTTGAAATTTATATTTTAACATGGTAAATGTAATGATGACCTTGTTTTATTCATTAATTGCAAAAATTAAGATGCTTTTTTAGGGGATTACTGAAATTAAAATAATTTGCTGGAATCACTTGCAAGGAGTGAGGACTAGGGTTTGCAATTGATTATTGTTTATTATTGCAATTTGAGGTATGTGATGTTGGATAATCGAAGTGTAACATATCAGAAGAATTGTTGTTGCAGCTTATGTGCTTGGCAGATCTGGAGTTCGATTATATCAATCCTTATGACTCCTCGTCTCGGATAAACAAAGTGATTTTGCCAGAGTATATAACAGGAGGAGTTTTATGCTTGTTTTATCTCCTAACTGGACACTGGTGTATGTCGCTATTGTCTGTTCCTTACCTTTACTACAATGTGAGGCTGTAAGTTTTCTTTTCTCCTTTGTTCAACTGAGTTTATTTTTGCTTTATCTACTTGGAAATCTTAAGAGGAAAGGAGGATCCACTTAATCTTTGTTGCCCATTAAAGAAAAGGGCAACCATCTCATCAATGCCTGAAATGAGATTTTTTTAACTATTACTACCCAATTTTATGTTACTAAAACTTTTGGCTGAGTTGATTATTTGTTTGATACTTGGACAAAAGTTTAATTAATCTTTAGAAATTAGGACTATATTCAAATGGAGTAATTATATATCCAATACTGAAGAAGCCCTTTTTAATTGTTTATGACCCTGATTCTTGCTTGACATAAGGCTCAAGGTGTAGAGACATCGCCTAAATATTTAAGCAGTCTGTGTGTATCACCATGAATTTGCTTCAGACAACTTGCTTAATAACTCTATTTATCAGAGACATCTCAATAATGCAAGCCATGTTCATGCCAAAATGCATCTCCAAAATTCAGAGACTATCTTAACTTGCAGAGGCCACTGATTTGGGTTATTTCTCCCATCTTAATCACGACGGGAATTTATATGTTGGCTTGCCTCTATGGCAGTCTGGTTGCCATGGTGAGCTGCCCAAGCTACAGGACCAACCATGGGTAGTGGGATGCAAAACTGGATAGTTGACTAATAAAAGTTAAAAAAAAATTGTTTATGTAAGAAAGGAAGATATCACTGATCCCTTTTCCTGACAAGTTGATTGGATTCGAGAATGGTGCTAGGATTAATAGATCACTTTGTTATCCAGCTCATGAAGATATTCTATGTCAGGCATTAGTAGTGATGCCTTCATGTTAATTGGTTTCATTTTATTTTAGTGATTGTGCTTTAGATCCTTGAAATGCTTTATTTGTGAGGTTTCAAACTTTGGTGGTTACCTTTGATTTAATTCGATGCAGTCTGCATTTTCTAATTTCTCTCTTTCTATGATCAGTTATACACAAAGACAGCATTTGATAGATGTGACTGAGATATTCAACTTGCTTCATTGGGAAAAGAAGCAGCGACTTTTCAAACTCTTCTATCTCATTGTTCTCCTTTTTCTTTCAATTTTCTGGTATGCAAGAGTTGCTATATATTATTGTTTTAATTATTGAAATTATCAGATGAGATTGTCTTTAACTCTTTATTTCTACATGTAGGATGATTATGACTGCATTGGAAGACCATGACCTTGAATAGCTGGGTGATTGCAAGCTTCATAGGGATTGCTGGCTTGTACGAATGGTTAGGGGGGGGGTTGTTCGTCTGTTGTAATTGATATAGTTGACATTCCACGAATGCTTGGTTATTAGGTTTTCTGTTGATTTATTAAATTATAGTTTGAGGTGCTATAAATTTTTAGGCTTTTGGCTAATGTCAAGTGTTTTTGAGCATTCTATCTAGTTAATTTCATTTCTTAATCTATGGTTCACCTGTCAGTTTCTGCGCCTTTTGCATGCAGTGCTACATCTGCTCGGGTTGTTTTGCAATAATATCTTGATAACATATTTTTTTTTTTTGCAAATTTTTTCGAATGATGAAACAATCTTATGGCAGTGATTGATCTGAGCAGTCCTTGAATTTTATTAAGAATCAATAAAATTTTCCCTGAATTGCATTTAATTTCAGTATGTGATTCCGTTAAAAGCTAACCTTGAATAATTGTTTTTTTTCTCACATCAAGTTATAGTAAGTGCATAACATTGAATCCCCCTTCCCCATTACTCGAAGAAATAAAAATGGACTCAAAGTAGCGCTCCCTAGCCATTCCTTTTCCGTTCTTTGGCCAAAAAAAAAAAAAAAAAAAAGCCATTCCTTTTCCGTTTAAATTTGTCGTCTTTTCTTCATCCTCTTGCGCACGTTCAGGTTAGTTAAAGAGATTGTATGAAATAATTCAATTGCAATTTTCTCTAACCTTTTGGGATTAACTGCAAATGGGTTCCTTGTTGGGGTTGGGAATTAAATGATGGGATTGGATGCAATGAGTTCTTCTTCCATATATTTTCTTGTTTTGTTTAGGTTAATCAATCCAGAGTTGAGTTAGCGAGTTTTGATTTGATTTTAGGTTAATCTATCCCAAGCTTCAGAAACCAAAATTAGGTCACAGAGATTGGTTTCTTGTTTTTGAATCTTTACTCTTTACATTTATGCCAATATGTGTTCAAAAAATCGTAAGTTCAACATTAACTGGAATTTTCTTTGATGGTGATGGAATTATGTACTCCTTTGATATAAATTTAGAAACTTGTTGAGTTTTTGCAGGCCGAAAGGGAGCTTGCAAGGATATTTTTTTTTTCTCGTGGTAATTATTTCCTTCAGAGGTAGCCTCAGTTTTAAATTTTTTCTAGTAGTTACTTGAATCTGGAAATTATGATCATTGATCAATTACAGATCCCAATAATTAGCCATTGATATAGATTAGTACATAAATGAATTTTCTTGCTTGTCTGAATCATGGGTAGCAATGATCAGATAAAGATTGTGTTCTGTTCTTTTCTGCTGGCATAGGTTGGGTTTGGGACTCTCGAGATTTGCTGATACAAGATGGTCAATGCCACTAAAGGATTGTTCATATCCTGGTAAATATGTCTAAGCCTTATTCTCTGCGTTCTTCTGACCTTGATAAGCCAGACAAATTTACTCACTGCTCGCTAGCATTTCATTCTTGAGCTAGAATCGAATTGTTGTTAATGCAATAGTTTGAAAGGAAAGGCTTCTTCATTTTGGTCACTGAAGGAGTTTGGTTATATTTATATTGCAGTGACATACCCATGGCTCAATTCATTATCAATATGAATGCTTCTCTACCTTCAACGCAGAAGTTCATTATTCATGTTTTGGAAAGCACTCATCTCTTTGTGCAACTCCATGTGGCTGAAATGATACGAAGTGCTACTTCCGAGTTTAGAGACCAGAATTCCTATGAGAAGCCAGTTTGATTCATTTAGAGACCAGAATTCCTATGAGAACTTTTCATTATAACCGTGAAGTTCTTATTAGAGAGATGTGCATCTTTTACAATCAAGAACTTTGCCATCATGCTCTTCTATTCCTTGATTGTCTGAACTCCTAAAACTGTGGGTGCTCCCACGCAGGCAAAAACAAATGTGGCTTAGTGGCTACTTGTTTACTCTCTTAAAAATTTACTTTCTGATCTTTCCATTGAGCTTTTTCCTCTGGCCCTGGTACTGGCCAATGGAAGGCAATTGGCAATCAATACTCAGTGCTCTGTATTTTTTTATTTTTTTTTATACTAGGGAGGTCTAATGGGCTGTGTGCTACACAATATAAGGTAGTCATTTTCTTACACTTAGTACTCTGAATAATACTTATTAATGGCATTCTAGTAAAATCATTTCTCACTAATCATACCATGTAATTAGTAAAATTTTCAATTCGTGCTCCCAGATTGTATTTCCAAAGCGTAAGACTGCCTGTTACTCGAGGAACTAATTTATGGATCAGGGAAGCTAGTGTTCTTGTTGATTTGGGATGAATTGGTAATTGGAAAGGGCAAGGTTATTCCCTTGAGTAGAACTAAGAAAACTTTAAATTAATTTAAAAATTAAAAATATGTTTTTACATTTGATTAATATTTCTGTCATTGTTTGGAAATTTGATTTTAAAACCATTTGTAATATAATAAAAATTATTTACAAGGACCCAAAATAAAAAGAATTTGAATATAATAATTATTTTTGTTTTTTACTATCCTCCATATGGAACAAGAAAAAAAAATGTATTTGCAAACTTTTAAATTAAACTAAAATCTCTTTTGGTATTAAACAAAAATAATAAAATTAAATAGACAGTAATGTAATTCATATCATTCAATTCCATGAATAATGAGGCAAAAAAAAAATCCTAATTCAACTTATAAAGTTCATTTAAAAAGACACCTAAATCGAACGGCCAGCATGAGGTAAAGGTGAAAGTTTATAATAGTACCGGCACCATGCTATCCTTCCCCTATCTAGCCATCAAAACCTTGGTTCCAAAACTCAACTTCGTCTTCTTCTTCGCACCAACAGAGTGAAAATGGCGTTCTCTCTCAATACAAATCCTTCTCTCAGGTTCCGTATTTTCTACTCTAATAGATACACCATACCTCTATATATTTATACGCGTATATGTACGTATTTATCGAAATTGGCGTTGTTTCATGTATCGGAACTGTAATTGATTTTATTTATTTTAGTAATGGGTGTTTATTATCATTGGCAGTTGTGGAACCAAGCTATATTCAGGATTGAAACTTCAATCTCCAGGTCTGCAAATTTCTCCCACTTTCTCCTCTAAAATCTGTTTCTTTTTCCAATTTTTTAAAAATTTTTTTTTTTTTCTTCTTTGAAATTAGGTCTGTTTGCAACTGGGAGGCCTAATGTAACAGCAGAATTCTATGGAAAGGTTAATAAGAGCCTCCAATGCGGGTAATTTTAATTTTGTTTTTATTATTACTTTTAGATCCTTTTAATTCATGATTAGGGCTAAAAATTAGCATGTAATTAAAAAAATCTGGGCTTTTATTCTTGAATTGTAGAAACATTGTATACTAAGTGAGAATTTAGATAGTTTACTTTATTTTTGTAGTATATTATTTTTGTAGTATATATAAAGGATTAATCTAAATTTATCCGTTTGAATATGAATAATATTTGACCACATTATACATTTAAGTATTTAAATTGTTTTGTTTTGGTATATATTTGTTGTGTGTGATAGATTTATGTATTTGCAGGACTCGCAATCATAGACAAATTCATGCAGGAGTTAAAATGATGCCTATAGGGACACCAAGAGTGCCCTATAGAACTCCTGGTGAGGGAACTTGGCAATGGGTTGATTTGTGGAATGCCCTAGTAAGTTGATCAAAGCTTAATTCTTTGCAGAGATTGTAGTCATGGTTTATAATATGGATGGGGTGCACATCAGGGATTGAACAACGTTTACCCTGTATCACCATTTCACCATGTTGAAGTCTCTAGGTCACTCACTTGATGATATGATTTAACTCTCTTGTGAACTTCTTTTGTACACCTTTTGTTTTGGCTGTAACAAAGGGTTTTTACTTTATTGGGTATAGTGATCTTCAAAATTTGTTCTTGAACCTCCCTTGCTAGCTAGATGGAAAGGTTTATCAACAACCTGACTGCACATGCTATAGAATTTTTCTTTCTGTGGATTTCTGGTTGCTTTACGATGTAACTTGTAGCTTTTAAAATCTGTTTTATGCATGTTCAAAAATAAACTTCATTTTCTGCAGTACCGAGAGCGTGTAATCTTCATTGGACAAAATATAGATGAAGAATTTAGCAACCAAATATTGGCAACAATGTTGTACCTTGACACTATTGATGATTCCAAAAGGATCTATTTATACATCAATGGTCCCGGTGGAGATGTGAGTTCTTTGTAAATCAAGTCTTATTCAACAGAATGTTGTCTTCTTCGTTTCGACGTTTCCATATTCTTATGGCTTATGCACATTTCTGATAAAAAGTTGTTCTTTTGCAGCTTACTCCAACCTTGTCTATCTATGATACTATGCAGAGCATAAAAAGTCCTGTTGGTACCCACTGTGTGGGATTTGCCTATAATCTAGCAGGCTTTGTTCTTGCAGCAGGGGAAAAGGTAATATTTTCATCAATGGAATATGGATGGGTGGAATTTTGGTTGCCACCATCCATAAGGTAGATTGTGAAGTCAATACTGATAAAATGCAGCATACTTTGGGTAGTTGGCCTGTATAAAATGCAAGCTAATTGAACAAATTTTGACTGGCAATGAATAACTTTATTTTACATTCTAGACAGTGTCTACTGTATATTTGTAGTCTATATAGCAGTAAAAAGACAGAAATGATCATATGATAGATTTAATGGATCAGGATTTTAAGATATTTTAGTCTGTTTTGTCGTATCCTCATAATTCATGGCAGTTGTATAGTATTGATGTTTTATTTTATAATAGCTCTTCTGTTTTATTTAAAATTTTGTTATATTGATTTCACTGAATGATATGGTGACTGAAATCTGAAATTCAACCTTGAGACTTTCTCTTATGTTTTTCTTCTGTGTTGAAGGGGAATCGCTCTGCAATGCCTCTTTCAAGAATTGCTCTACAATCACCAGCAGGGGCTGCTCGTGGTCAGGTATTAATGCCATCATGTCATGAAAAAGCTATACTAAATATCGCAATCCACAACCACTGTACTTTTTTTAATGACGTACTTACAGGCTGATGACATTCGTAATGAAGCAAATGAACTCCTTAGAATCAAGGACTATCTTTACAATGAGTTGGCTAAGAAAACAGGACAGCCTGCTGAGAAGGTCAGTAAGCCAAATGCCAATGCAGGACTTTCTATTGTTGTCTTTTCTTTCCTTTAATCTTCTGGTTTGCGTTGTTTGGTTTTTGAGCTATTTATTGTTAAATGATATAGTTTGAGAAAAGTGAATATCTTTTACTTTGTGTGCAGATTAACAAGGACCTAAGCAGAATGAAACGCTTCAATGCTCAGGAGGCCCTTGAATATGGGCTGATTGATCGAATAATCAGGCCACCTCCAGTAGATGCTGACTCAGCTCCGAGAGATCCATCAGCTGGACTTGGTTAGTGTATACGATGTTCATCGAATTGGCTCGTGGATGTTATCAATTACAGAGTTTCATAACTACTTGTACAACTTGCTATTCAGTTAGGAAGTTCTGCATTGAAGTTTGTTCTTGTGGTTGTTTTGAATTGCTCACATATAGTTTTAGAGCTACTTGAAGACTTAAATTTTGTCACAAAATGAAAATTCCCTCAATATTTTACATCCCTAGAAGGCTGGCTTCTTGAAAGCTAGTGAAATGGTAGGATTTGGCTTAGGTTTTCCATTTATATCGACAAACAGTCTGTAGGGTTTCAGTGAAGGATCCCTAATAGGCAGTAGTGAAGATCTGCATGGATGTGCTACAGTCACGATTGATTGCACGGGTGAGATTGATCTGCAGTCTAATATATAAAATATATGGGGGCTGTTCTTATTTTACTTGAGGGATTTGAATTAGCCCCTCCCAATCATTTTTCACCAGATATGAAAGAAAAGATAGGAAATCTACAATACATACACATTATATTGATTGCGGAGATCAGGTCATACTTGAAAAGTATTCCTTTTTCTTTTCTTTTCAACTTATTTAGATTTATTATTATTTTTTTTTGGCTCGGCTAGGTGGGATAGCCGAGTCAGTTACATTTATGATACTGGGCTGGTTAAAACCAATAAAGACATTCGGAATTTCAGCGCAGATGAAACTTTTTTAGTTAGGGATAGTAATAAAAATTAAGATTAAGGACAAAGAAATTGTTCGTAGAAAGAATTAATATTTTTTCTATTCCTTTTATTTGGACATTAATAAGTAGATTGTGTTCTAGTGGTGCTTCAATCTGATGCAACTATCCATTGACATCAACTATCTATTGTTAAATCTCTCACACTTAACAAAGAAAAAAAGAGGTTACTATTATTTTAAGGCAAAATGCATTTTTAAGTCCCTAAATTTTCATAGATTTGGCTATTAAGACCCTATAGATTTATTTATATACATCAAGCTTTCATACTTTTATTTTTAACTACATCGAAAGACTCTTTAATTGGGTTGACAGAATATGAAAAACAAGCGCGTTAAAAGTTCGTGAAGGCTTTTTGGCTAACTGATTAGGATAATTTTAACTTAGTGGACTTGCTGATTATGAAAAAAAAAATTAAAACAAAATATTAAACGGCAGTGTTTTACAAACATAAATTGACAAAGAACAACAAAAATTACTTTAATTACAAATCCAAAAACAAAAATGTTATGCAAGATAGACTCTACTATATCAATAAACATAAAATAAATAAATAAACCTACGCAAACCACTTGGTGTTGCTAAAAATGTGAAAAACCAAACACCGTTCTCTACCATCTTCCTCTCTCATCGAAACCCATGAAATGAGCTCATTTGCCAAAGCAGTGATTCGCTTCTCGACTCTTTCCCCCAAATCAAACCAAAGTAACTCTCCCACTACAACAACAAATGTAATAGCACGAATTCCTCTTGAATTATACCACTCAACATTCTTCTTTAGATGTTTCTACTTTGCTCCAAGCCAACCCAACAACACCACAGTCACAACTGGGTCTTTACATCCCAAAGCACATACGTTTCCGTTGATGGCTCTCTCCAGAGCTCAGTTCCAAGTGAAAACGCCATCGTCTTGATGGGATTTGAAGTTGAAATTGGAATTATTAGTTGGGATTGATGGGTTTAAGTGGTGAGAAGAAGAAAGAGAGAGAAGGAAATTAATGGGGTTTGGATTTGGAGAAATGGGTGAGTGAGAGATGAGTGAGAATGAAGAGTGAATGCGAGAAAATGAAATGAAGTGGGTTTGGCGATGGTTCCAAGTGAAAATGCCATCGTCTTGATGGGATTTGAAGTTGAAATTGGAATTATTAGTTGAGATTCATGGGTTTAAGTGGTGAGAAGAAGAAAGAGAGAAGGAAATTAATGGGGTTTGGATTTGGGGACATGGGTGAGTGAGAGATGGGCGAGAATGAAGAGTGAATGCGAGAAAATGAAATGAAGTGGGTTTGGCAATGGTGATGAGGACTGATCGATGATAACAAATGCGAGGAGGTTTGAGAAAAATTGTTGATTTAGTGAAGATCCTCACCTGAGCTTCCATGGCAGAAAATGCGATGTGAAGAGGTTTTTTCAAAGTTGATCAATGAAATTATTCTAGTCAGTTAGCCGAAAAGGCCTTTACGAGCTTTTAACGCGCATGTTTTTCACGTTCTGTAAATCCACTTAAAAAGTCCTTTGACATGATTAAAATTAAAAATTTGGAGATTTAATGTGAATAAATAAATATATAGGAGCTTAATAATCAAATCTATGAAAGTTTAGGATTTAATAATGTGTTTTACCTTATTACAATGAAGCAGCAGAATCTTTATGGACTAAAAAAAAAAAAAAAAAAAAGGAAATATGATAGCAAATTTAACTACACTTTATAAGCTTTACTAGGTTATATATATATATATATATATATATATATATATATATATATATATATATATATATATATATATATATATATATATATATATATATA
>CATKHJ010744703.1:0-10850 GCA_949750685.1 Vernicia montana
ATTAAACAATTGTAAGATGACAATTCAAATGAATATTGAATGATTTTGATGGATATGGATTGATATAGTTGGTTGGTTCCGATCTTGGGAGATTGTGTGATATGGTTATAGGTAATTGATTGATCGATGAGGTTCCTACGGGTCTTCGGTGGCCTTAAGCCTACCCATGCCCTAGGATCGTCGCGGCATGGCTCGAAAGCCGGGTCGTGACATGCCCATGACTCGTGCCTGGGGCAGAAACAAAAAATTGATTATATAAAGAGATTTAATGCCTAAATTAGTTCAATCTTCATCATTTACTACTTTCTAACCCTAAGTCTTCAAGCGAAATACCAAACTCATCAATCATAAGTGCTAAGAAGCTTTATTTATTGCTTCTTCTTCATCATTTAAGGATTTAGGTTATAAGAGCTATTTGTTCTTCATTTTCTTGAAGCATTATTTAAAGAGGTAAGACAGGGTTTTAATTTTCTTTCAATTTCTTCTCAAGAGTCCTTACATTTGGTAAGATTAGGATGAGATTATGTGTATAGAATATGTGTAGAATGATTTAAGAGTATTAATTGATACATTTGCTATTATATATGTTTATGTATATAGCTCAACCTATAAGGCATCATGAAGAAGGTGATTGTTGTGATGAGACTTATTGTTTGATGTGATTAAGGATTTCTATAAAGATTATAGAGCATTCTTTTTAGTTAAGGTGAGTAGAAAATATATTACTATATTTGTATTTGATATTTTAAGGCTTAAAGCCTATTCTTTGATGAATTACCATTAGTATAATTATGAGAATGAGCCTTTAAATTTAAATGCCATGTTATATGAATTACATATGTATCATGAGAACCCAAAATCCTTTCATTTGTGAATTTCCAAATGTTATGTGAGTATGTGAACCATGAGAATTCTATATGAACCATGTGAACCTTTATACCCTTGATATGAGTTGACATATGTTAAATGGAATAGAAATCCCCTACTGATGTGGGTTAGTCATCATACATTATGCATATTGTAACTCGATGGATATGGTATAATATCCTACCCCTATAAAAGAATAGTAAATTATCCTAAACGTAAAACCCGATCAGTTTCATGTATTTCATGTGGAGGAGTATGTCAATAAAAGACCTTTAATTTTATTATGTGGAAGAGTATGATTGTCACGACCTGAACCTCGAGGGCACGTGACCGGCACTAGGGAAGGGGAAAACATAAGACTTCTGGAACCCGTAGTAAGTCTGACTAAACATTAAACAATAAAACATATAATATGACAGTTGTAACTGTCACAGAACAAGGCTGTGGGCCCTCTTGTTAAGCAGAACCTGAACATACATCATATTTATGCCACTGAGGGCTACAACATCAATTATCTCAACATCATCATCATCAGAATTCTGCTTAACAGAATATCACATAAACCATAATGAGGAAGCTTAGCTATCCTCTAAAACTCAACAATTTATACCACTGAACCAATAATACAAAAATTCATAAAAAGAGAATAACAATGCGGAGTTCTAAAATTTTTATTTTTCATCAAAAGGAATATTTACATAACTATATAAAAAAGAAATCTCACTGCTGAGGAATAATGACAGAAATAACTCAATTAAAATCTCTTCTTAAGCTCATCCTGCAATTTTGAAAAAATGTTGAACATGGATGAGCGCTCGACTCAATGAATGATACTAACTAATATATTAACCTAGTGTCATACATTCATTCTATATAAAAATATGCTCATGCATCGTGTCACAAAGACAATCAATCACATAATCATCCAGAGATGGGAATTAGTCAATAGGAACCACTCTAAACCTCAATATGGGGAGCCAACCCCCTCATTTACTCTTTAAATTTCAAACATACGAAAACAGTGAGACCAGCTCTAACTCGGTTAATTTCTATTATCCATTATATATGGCCATAATGAGACCAGCTCAAACTCGGCCAAACATCATTAACATAATCATAATCATATTCATAATCATAATCCTATATGGTCGTACGTCATCCTAATCTCATCCAAATATCCACATGAAATCAGTAATATCATTCATAATGCAACATTCACAATCATATATTAGGATGTCTTTATGCATTCGTAGTGCATAATTATATACATATATATAACATACAGTACATGCAATGCATGATAAGCAAGAAAACATATTAGAAAGTATCACTCACAAACTTGACAAAATCTAAACCAGTTTCTCTTGGAGTGCGACATCTAGCAACTGAAAAGATGTCTGAAAAGCCAATACTGGACAATAAAGGAAGTACATGTGAACCCTTAAAATTGCACCTCCAGACAAACGATTCTCAATTACAAACCCATAAAATCAAACCGGGCCCAAATCGGATCAGAAATGGGCTAAAACCTACTAAAATAGTGCAAAATCGGGTCGATCCGGACAGAAAGTTGAGCCAGGCCAAAGCCCGTCTGGGCGACGCCAGGAACGTGTCAGCACGCAACAAGTGCCGCTTGGCTCCTTCCAACCTCCTCTATAAATACCCAGCTTCCTCCTTCAGAAGGAGGGAGGAGGAAAAAGAGAGGGGGAATCCGAAATTCGTCCGATTTATAATTAAAACTCTGTCAATTTCAATACACTAGAATCACCTTTCTATATCCAAATCCATCACCTACCAAAATACTTTAAATTTAAAGTTTTTATTACTCATTTTGAGTTCTTAATCCAAAGTGGAGCTCAGATCCGGAGTTAAGCCCGCCTCATTCGTGAGAAAGCCAAGAAAAGCAAATGTATAATTTCTTTCTCTTGCATTTTAAAATTCTAAATTCAGATCTAAAATTTATCATCTTGCTACATCTTATTTTGATCTAAATATGAAAATATCTAAATTTTATTAATTTAAAATCTGAATTAAATTAATAAACCAAATTAAACTTCTTTTGAGTAAACCTCTCCTTCGCAAGAAGGAATAACTACGTGGGGTTTGATTCACATTCAAAGAGATACGCAGGCATGCCAATTTTTGAGACAGCAACTCCAAAATATTTTAAATAATATTTTTCCTTTTCTATTATTTTATTGTTTATATGTTCTTTACTGCTCTATTAAATTAATTGAGGAATATATATACTTTTCCTAGTACCCAATAAGGGCTAGAGGAAAGATCCTCTTTATCTTATTCTGCTTTCTATTTCTTCCCTATAATTGTCATCCATATAATATTTGCATCATTTATAATCTATTCATTCATCATCTTTATTCATGTACATGCATACATAAAATTATTTTATTATCTTAGCCAAACTTAAGATATTAAAATGTTTATTACTAAAACCTGATCCCCGAGTCCACTTTGGTCACTCGTGAATTAGTGTTTTTCCATTGAGATAAAATAAATAATTTGGAGTCACTTCATTTGGGTTTTTCTTTAATTTTCCCAATTAAAATAAATAAAATTAAAGTGGCGACTTATTGTCACATAAAGCGAAAATATAAATTCTAATTTTTCAGAACTCATAACGGGTTTCTAATGCGTGGAGTTTCTCCCGAAGAGCATTTTGATTCCCTTTAGCGGATCGGACCGGTGCTTGGGTGAGGCCTCACAGTTGGCGACTCTGCTGGAGACAATTAAATCTTTTTTTAAATAAAAGATAAAAGAAGATTACTTGTGGTAAAAACAAAGTTTGGCTTTAGTTCAAATAGCTTTTCATGCATCACTACATCTGGACTTTTTATCCAAAACCCTAGTTTACTAGGAAAACAATGGATAGAAAGTAACATCGAGTGGGTAACCCTCATTGGGTCTATTCGCCGATAGTGAAATCATCCAGCCTGCGACGTATCCTTTAAATCCTTTTTAAATGTGTAACAAGTATACATGTACCGCTGGACCCACTTGAGGCTCTTTGACTCACATGTGGTTAGGTATATAGCTACTCTAGTGTGACAGGTACCCAATTCAAGTCACCATGCCTTTTCATGTAATGAACTTAGAACCTAACCTTAGGTTGTATGGTCCATAAAGCAAAAACCTTACACAAACTGCATCTTAATCATGCATCCACATTGCACAACATATATTCATTTGAAGTGGAACCTTGAACCGAAGAAGGGTCAAACACTTTCACTTTGACCCAATCACCTTAGCCCCAAAAATCTTAAACCCAATACATTTGGCATAATATGCACCTATAATCCTAGCAACCTTGGCAAATCCCCATAAAGCCCAACAACCTTGGCCCAAATACGCCTTAAATCACTAAAGCCCAACACCCTTGGCATCACATGTAACCCTAAAGCCCAAAATCTTGGCAAATCCCCAAAACCCAATACCTTTGGCCCATCATATTCCTATGCCCAAAACATTGGCAAATCCCCAAAGCCCAATTCCTTTGGCCTATCATCCTCAAAGCCCAATACCTTTGGCCCATCATACTTAAAGCCCAATAACAACTGCCTACAACACCATAAGGGATTCTTTTCCCTCAGAATCTCCATACTATTACTCACATCACCTTTTCACCAATCATTCATTGGGTTTCTTTTGGTTTTACTTAAAGGTACCAATGGCTAATCTAACTGACATGGCTGCCCTGACTACATTCATGACCAATCTCCTTAAGAAACAAGAGGAGAATTGTCAAGCAATTCTGAATGCTCAATAAGCCCAATTCGAAGAACAGAGGCAATCCATCATCAAAAAAGTGCGGGCCATGGTTAATCAAGCTAGCCTCAAACCGACTCACCCAAACACAGCTTTGGACTAGACCAATCCAAATATGAATAGGGCTAACCCTAATCCAGTCCAAGTCCATGCCCACACTACCTTTGTGCCAAGCACTTTTACCCACTCTAACCCTTCATTTCCCTTGAATCATTTTCAAGATAAGGATGTGCTCTCCCATTCAGACACCAAGCTGCTTATGGAAAATTTGAAACGATGGAGAAAGCCATCAAATCCCTAAAGCTCCACAATGACCTAGTTGATGTGGACAGCTTAGTCCTGTTCCCTGATGCCAAGCTTTTTCCCAAATTCAAAATGCCTAAACTTGAAAGATTTTGTGAAACTACTTGCCCCAAGACCCATCTGATGATATATGTGGGGGCAATGCAACCTTTAGGACTTAACAACGAGCTCCTTGCACAACTGTTCCAACAATCATTAACTGGTGTAGCATTGAGATGGTTCCTTTCACTAGACAAAAGCCAAAAAAGGACATGGGATGATATCTGTCAAGCATTTATCAAGCAAAATCATTACAACAGTGAAGTGGATATCACTAGGCGTGACTTGGAAACCACCAAACAGCTTCTGAATGAGTCCTTCTCCATGTTCCTTACAAGGTGGAGGGCTAAAACATCTCAAATGGTAAATAGACCGACTGAACAAGAGCAGGTGGACATCCTTGTCAAGAACCTACTCCCAACTTATCAACATCTGCTAACCCAATATCTGCCCACCTTCAAAGCTTTAGTGGCAACTTCATCCAGGGTTGAAGATTACATCCCAAGCGGATCATTTCAACCTAAATTCTCCACCACCAATCTAAATAGTGATGAAAAATCTAAACCCTATGACCTTTGAGGCTAAGTCCGACATGCCTCGATCTCATCTTCCTTTTCAACCTGAAGCCATGATTTTATGCATCTTCACTAAAGTGGAAAACAGACCCCACCTCACCTCTGCCCAAATAACATGTTATGGAGGAGTTCAAGCTCAGCTAATCTGACCTATCTGAGATTGAGTCCACATCCAAATCCAAAATCGAGTCCAAATCCAAAATCGAGTCTGAGTCCATATTCAGAGTCCGAGTCCAAATCTAAAATCGAGTCTGAGTCCATATTCAGAGTCTGAGTCCTAGTCCAAATCCAGTCTGAGTTCAGGTTCAAAATCCAAGTTTGAGTCTGTCATTTATGAGTCTAAGTCTTTGTACTATATTCTCCTTTTTCAATAAAAAATTTATATGCACTTTTCTATTATTATCTTTCCTATAAAAAAAATAAAAAAAAATCAAATCAATGAATTTTGGCAAGCATTTGCATTTCACCATGAAATCCACCATGATTTGGAAACAATCAAGACTTGATTCTTGTACCCACATCAGCAGCCGCTTCAACAGCTCCCAACCAAAGGATAGTCAATAAAGAACATCAAATGGTGATCTATTCAGTTGGAGCAGTCAAAGCTAAAGGCAATCCAATAAAGTTACCCATTGCACTTTTGGGTAATAAAAAACATACACCTCAATAAGAGGCAATAATCTCAAAAAGGACCCGATGTCCTCACAAGGTTTCTCTCTGGACCAAGATTCAATGAAATGGTCTAAACAAAAGTCAAAGTCCCAATATGAAGGAAAACAGTAGCCCAAATCATGGTGGAATAATCTTTAGATGCCAAAATTCATTGATTAGCTCGCTAAGTTGAAAACCTGAAAGGGCGACTTAGGGAAAAAAATTAGAGAAAGCTCGCTAAGTTGAAAACCCGAAATGGCTACTTAGGCGAAAATTCATTGATTAGCTCGCTAAGTTGAAAATCCTAAAGGGCGACTTAGGCAAAAAATTAGAGAAAGCTCGCTAAGTTGAAAACCTGAAAGGGTGGTTTAGGCAAAAATTAGAGCAAGCTCGTCGAGTTAAAAACCCAAAAGGGCGGCTCGGGCAAAAGTTAGAGCTAAAAAGAAAAATCATCATGTTCTTTATGCCTTTATCCCACATTTAAAGGCATATCTTCCTAAGTCATCATCTTTCGGCTGATCCGTAATTAGGGACACTCGTTCCGAATTATCTTCTGTCAAATCATATGTCACGTCTCTTAGCTCAAGCAATTAAGTAGCCTTTATCATTCATTAGGGGCATATCCTTCAAAACGCTTGTCACCAAAAGCTAAACAACTCTTCTAAGTCGTCATCCAAATCAATCCAGTGTCTTCTCAAGAGTCCCGTCACTCTAAAAGTCTATTCAAATCTCAGACAATAAGATAAATCGTGCTTATCTTCTCCATAAATTATACTATAAAAAGAAAAATCATACAACTTCCCAAACACTTTCCAAAAGGTTTAAACCTACCTTTTCAAACCCAAGTCTCCTTGGTAAAATCTCATCTCCCAAAGGCAAAAGCCCACCAAAAATCCAAATCTCCTTGGTAAAATCTCATCTCCCAAAGGCAAAAGCCAATCACAAACCCAAGTCTCCTTGGTAAAATCTCATCTTACAAGGGCCAAGCCCACCAAAATCCCAAGTCTCTCAGGAATCATAATCCTTGAAGCCCAGTTTCCTTGGCAAAGCCAAAGTCGAGCCATGACTCCTAGTCCAATCATCCTCAAGCTGATTAAAAAGGGCCTGAACCAGTCAAAGCCCAAGCTTCCTTAGAAAATCACATCATCCCTAAAGTCTAACTCTTTTGGACAAGCAAAATCAAGTGGCAAAACAGACAGTCCTTCCAAATCCAAACCTCCTTGGTAAAACAGACAGTCCTTCCAAGCCCAAGCCTCATTGGCAGATCATACCATCCATCTAAGCCCAAGCTTCCTTGGCAAATCATACCATCTGAACCAGTCAAAGCCCATGATTCCTTGGCAAAAAATACCATCCAAGCCCAAGTTTCCTTGGCAAATTATATCATCACTAAAGTCCAAATCCTTTGGACAAGTAAAATCAAGTGGCAAGTTAATTGGTCAAAATACCTCTAAAAGTCATGTTCAGAAGCAGACTCTTAACAGATAAGTCACATACAGACAACCCACAATCTCCACATTTGAAAAGGCCAAACCTAACCTAACCTTCCAAGATAATTCCCTCCAAGGCAAAACCTGACCTAGCCTTTCAAAGATAACTTTCCAGGCTACATCTGATTAAGCCTTTCAAAATAATGACCTTAAAGGCAAAACCCGACCTAGCCTTTCATGCAATAAACCTCTTTCCAAGCAAAATCCAACTAAGCCTTCCAAGCATCACCTCATCCAAGGAAAAACCTGACCGAGCCTTCCAAATCCAATAACCTCCTTCCAGTCAAAACTCGACTGAACATTCCAAAAGATAACCTTTCCAGGAAAAACCTAACCTAGCCTTCCAAAATAACTTCCTTCCAAGCAAAACTCGACTGAACCTTCCAAAAGATAACCTTTCCAGGCAAAACCTGACTCAGCCTTCCAAAATAACTTCCTCAAAGGCAAAACCCTACCTAGCCTTCCAAGATAACCTTTCAGGTCAAATCTGACCTAGTCTTTCAAAGCATCACCTCCTCCAAGGCCAAAAACCTGACCTTACCTTGACTTTATCCTATGGCATAACCACTATCCCTCATCCTTCCAATATAGGGTCACCCTCCTCTACAAAAATCAACACTTTCATACCAAATTGACCGTTCAAAGGTTCAAGGTATCTAATTCATAAATTTTATACATAGTCAAATGCATTTCATATTAAACATGTTAGTAATCAGAGCTCCTGAAATAAGAAGGACCATCACTTTGTCCTTACAAAAAGGACCATCACTTTGTCCTTCCAAAAAGGACCATCACCTTGTCCTTCCAGAAAGGACTAATCCATCCAATCATCCCATCAGGCAAGATCATTTTCAGATCTTTAGAATTGTCTATCAGACAGATCAATTCTGATGAAATTCATACCCAGACTGGGACCATCTTCATCACTTCCCAAAGATACTGGGGGGCACCTCCTTCCCCAAACCAATCAGACCTATCCTACGATAGCCTTAGGATCCATACCTTAAATCTGAATAAGGTTTTCTATTTCAGAATCAGACCTATCCTAAGATAGCTTTAGGATCAATACCTTAAATATGAATAAGGTTTTCTTTTTCAAAAATAGACCTATCCTAAGACAGCCTTAGGATTTTTAACCCAAATAGACCGGGAATATAACTTTTATTTTCCCAAATAGACAGGGAATATAGATTTTCCAAATATGTCTAAACACCGACCTAGACATCACTTTGATTCCTTTTCTCCATCCCTATTCCCCAGGTTCACTTTCATTAGAATCGCCTTTTGAACAAAGCCAATTCTGATGAGAGGGCAGCTGTGAACCCTTAAAATTGCACCTTCGGACAAACGATTTTCAATTACAAACTCATAGAATCAAACCGGGCCCAAATCGAATCAGAAACGGGCTAAAATCGACCAAAACAGTGCAAAATTGGGTCGATCCGAACATAAAGCTGAGCCAGGCCAAAGCCCGCTTGGGCGGCGCCAGGAGTGTGCCGCCCAAAGGGTGTCGTGCAGGCGGCCAGCGCGCCTCGCATGCCACTGGCGCCGCCTGGCTCCTCCCAGCCTCCTCTATAAATACCCAGCTTCCTCCTTCAGAAGGAGGGAGGAGGAAAAAGAGAGGGGGAATCCGAAATTCGTCCGATTTATAACTAAAACTCTATCAATTTCGATACACTGAAATCACCTTTCTATATCCAAATCTATCACCTACCAAAATACTTTAAATTTAAAGTTGTTATTACTCGTTTCGAGTTCCTAATCCGAAGTGGAGCTCAGATCCGGAGTTAAGCTTGCCTCATTCGTGAGAAAGCCAAGAAAAACAAAGGTATAATCTCTTTCTTTTGCATTTTAAAATTCTAAATTCAAATCTAGAACTTATCATCTTGCTACACCTTATTTTGATCTAAATCTGAAAAGATTTAAATTTTATTAATTTAAAATCTGAATTAAATTAATAAACCAAATTAAACATCTTTTAAGTAAACTCCTCCTTCGCAAGAAAGAAAAACTGCATGGAGTTTGATTCCTATTCAAAGGAATACGCAGGCATCTATTCAAAGGAATACGCAGGCATGCCAATCTTTAAAGCATCAATTCCAAAATATTTTAAATAATATTTTCTCCTTTCTATTATTTTATTATTTATATGTTCTTTATTTCTCAATTAAATTAATTGAGGAATATATGTACTTTTCCTAGTATCCAATAAGGGCTACAGGAAAGATCCTCTTTATCTTATTCTGCTTTCTGTTTCTTCCCTATAATTGCCATCCATATAATATTTGCATCATTTATAATCTATTCATTCATCATCTTTATTCATGTACATACATAAATAAAGTTATTTTATTCTCTTAGCTAAACTTAAGATATTAAAATGTTTATTACCAAAACCTGATTCTCGAACCCACTTTGGTCACTCGTGAATTAGTGCTTTTCCATTGGGATAAAATAAATAATTTGGAGTCATTTCATTTGGGTTTTCCTTTAATTTTTCCAATTAAAATAAATAAAATTAAAGTGGCTACTCCCTGTCATATAAAACGAAAATACAAATTCTAATTTTTCAGAACTCGTAGCGGGTTTCTGATACGTGGAGTTTCTCCCGAAGAGCATTTTGATTCCCTTTAGCGGATCGGACCGATGCTCGGGCGAGGCCTCACAGTACATTAGAATACAGAAAATTTCAACCTTAACTCTTAAAACTATACTTAATGACCATAACGATTCTGTTGAAAATTTTGGCAGAACCTCCTCTATAACTAGGATATTTTTCCACTAAAACATAAGAAATAAACACTTCTAAAAATCATTCACAACTCAAATCAATCAATTTCAACTCAATGACCCCCTTCTGGGTGTCCATACTTGATAACATCACAATCATCTCAATTCTTTATATATATATTGTGACAAAAATATTTTTGACAAATGTAATTTTGTCACAAATAGTACTCTTGTTGTGACAAAATAAAATCTTGTGAATTTAAGCCTATAAAGTAAGTAGACTTGTGATAAAAAAATGTTTGTCAAACTATTTTGTCACAACAAGTAAAACAAATAGAAATATAATGACAAAATAATTTTCGTCATAGTTGTTTGTCACAAATGTTTCCCACCATTTTTTGGCGCCAATGCA
>CATKHJ010744768.1:0-35854 GCA_949750685.1 Vernicia montana
TCTTCAAATCTAATCATTTGTTCTTTGTGAAAGAACAAAAGTTTCTTGAAAAGACTTGAGTAATCCATAGCAAACAAAAAGAAATCCAAACACTCTTAGTTTGCCTAAGGAAGCTATTGATTCCATTTGGACATCCAAAGAAAGGAAATCAATTAATCCAAGGAAACCAAAGGGAGCTTGAAAGATAAAGTTTGGTGTGGAATTTCTAGAGGCTCAACAATTGGGGAGTTCAAAAGGAAAAGTAAAGTTCAAAGTCTTTGACTTCAAGAGGTATTTTGAATACCACTTATTCTTTCTTTTCTTTACATATATGTTTTACACATTAATTAAAAAGATTGTTTGAATGTTTATTGGACACAATAATGAGGTGTTGTGAAATTTTAAAATGTTTAAGATTTCACTCACCGAACAGTTTTCGCTGCGCTTGCGCCCAATAATCCTTCAATTATATGATTGGACATGTGTAATTATGCGTTTGTTTTGGAGGTTGTGGAGTCTTGTGCTGAAGTGATAAAATCACGTTTTCTAAAGGTGACAAGGATTGCTTGTTAGGCAAGCTTGTAAGGAGTTGTCGGTGGAGACTTCCCTTGTAAGCTATCCATTGACGAGGCGAGGTGCTACTTGGAGCAAGGTGCTCGTGCTTAAATGTGAGAGAGTGAGGAGACGAGGTGCGAGGTGACGTGTCTTAAGAGGTTCTGAGTTTGTTGGTTGTGAGAGGCTGAGAGGCGCTGGGTTTGGTTGTCTTGTGGTTTGCTTCTTAGATTGTTTGCTTCTGTCTTGAGTTTGTCCTCTAAGCCCATCTTGGAGCGAGCCATTTTTAGTTCTCATCACCCATTTTTTTCATTTTGTTGAATGTTTCATTTAACTTTTGTGTCATTCTTTGGTATAAACGAAAATTAGAGAGTAATATAGTTGAGTTAAATTAGAGAATGAAAAGGAAAACGAAGAGAAAGATGAAGTAATTTAAAGTTAAAAGGAGGACAAAAGAAATGAATCTATAGGATAAGTTAATATTTTCTTAGGGCTGAGTACGGATATTAAAAGTTCCGAATTGAACCGAATAACCGAATCGAAAATATTCAAAACCGGACCGAATCGTTGACTTTTTTCCTTTCCTCGAACCAAACTGGACCGAGTGAAATGTTTTAGTACGGTTCTGGATATTAACATATATCCGGACCGAGAACCGGACTGAATTGAACCGAACTGTACCGAATTGAATTGGACCGAAATAATTGAAATTTTTTAGTTTTTTATTTATAATATATAAGTAGTGGTAATTTAATATCAATCAAAAATTATAATACAAAAATTATAAGATTATACATAACATTATATCAATCATTAAATTATATCAAAAGAAAATTTAGATAAATTATAAATCTATAATTATAAATATATATATCTCAATTCAATTCAATTTAATATAACTATTAATATTTATATAATTTACTTAAATATGAGTTTCATTAAATTTGTATTAATGAAAAATTAATAATATAATATGAATTAAATTTTAATAATACTAAGATATAACCACATATTACAATTAAATATTTTAAATTCACTACATATATGTTTTAGAAAAAAAAAATATTTAATATATGTTATGATTAATCAATGAGTAATAATAAGAAAACATGATGTATTAGTATGTAAGTCCATTAATATTGTCATTTTAATTGTAATTATATTTATGTGATACTAATAAAGTTTTAAATTAAAATTTTGTTAGTATCTAATACTCTAATTTTTAAAAATATTTTTTCATTAATTAACATTTCTGGAACACATTATCAATAAAAAAATTATTTGTAATAGGCTAATAGTTTGTATAAAAAGTTGGAAAGTGATTATAACTTATAAGAAATTATTTATTAGTTTTAAATAGTATATAAATCAATATTAAAATTATTTGAATTAAGTAAAATACTAATATAATTATATTTATATATTTTTATAGTAATTATATTTTTTCTTATTTAAAATCATTGATAAATTTTGGGTTTTGATTGTTTTTGTTCATATAAATTAACAAATTATATATTTTTGTTTCTTTTTTTTTTTTTTCAAAATCTCTGAATCTCCGTATTGCATTGGATTGGACCAGAACCGAAATATCTGATTCCTGAATTGTATTATCCCGAAAATACAATACGGAGATTTTTCATTTTGGTTCCGGTTCCAATTCTCCACAAATCAAGATTTCCGAAGTTCGGTTCAATCCCGGAAATTTTCAAATCTCCAAATTGGATCGAACCATACTCAGCTCTAATTTTTCTTGAATCGATTATAAAATATTTATAATATCAAAAGCCCACTTGTAAACAATATTATCATTCTTGCAAAATTGGATAATTAAAAAAAAAAAAAAAAAAAAAAAAAAGCAGAATTATTGTCAAAGTAAAAATTGTTAGAATCAGTGTCAAGGTTATTAATAATTTTTCAATTTTTAAAATTATTTTTGTATTTAATACTCTTAACTAGAGATGACAAAAATTCCAGTCATAACCATTTACCCATTATAATCCACCCTTATTAAATAAATATGGATAATATATAAAAGTTAAATGAGTTATAAGTGAGTAATAAAAAAAATGACCCTCACTTATATGGATTGGGTCACATTAGATATGAATACCCACTAATAAAAAAAATAGTTGAATAAATAAATAAAATATTGGGTCTGATACGAAATGACGGAGTTTGAGGTTGAAAATTTATTTTTCAAAAAGCAATATTTGAAATATAAATAAACAAAACAATTGAAAAATATTATTTAATTATTAATAGCAATATTATTTATAGTAAAGGTTTTATTATAATTAAGCTCAATGTTTTATTTATTTAATAAATATGATTAATTAATTAATCTAATTAATCATATACATATAATTAGTTAATTATATTAATTCATTAATCAATTAAAAAATATAATTAATTGATTATCTCTATACCCTGTTAACTGATATTTAAGCAATAAAAATATTTTTATATACACCATTTTATATTTTTATTCAAAGTTCCTTATTTTGGTTTTAGAGACAGTTCAAAACATTATATTATAAATATTTTAATAAACTTTCTTATGTACAAAAATATATATATAAATTAGTTCTTAGCATATATCACATAATAAATGATAATATTAATTAATTAATGTGTTTATTTTTTTATATGATGGAACAATTTTTGGGAACCTATTAAATATCCAATTCTTAGATTCCATCAATGAAAAATTATTCACTTGTATTAAAAATTCAAAGAAAAAAAATATATATCCCTTGCCATTTAGTTTTGAAAATTAACAAAAATACATTTTCATAGTTAATTACACAGTAATACATTAAAAATAATAATATTAGAATATATATAAAAAATTATTAAATTGAAAAATATATTTTCAAATAAAAATATGATCTATAATAATAAAATAATATATTAAAAATAATTTTTCTCAAAAAAATATATTAAAAATAATTAAATTAATAATAATTGGGTAAATGAGTAAGTAAAGGTTTATATGGGCTATATGAGTTTAGGTACCCATATAAATTTTAAATGAGTCATAAATAAGTAATTTAAAATCCACTCCATTTATATCCAACTCACACCCACTCAAACTCATCCATTTGCCACCTCGACTCTTGACTTATCTTTTATACTTTTAAAAAATATTTCTATTAACTACAATTATGTTCTTTTCTTATATATATTTTTTAAATAAAATGTTTATTTTTTTTATAAAATATAATAATTAAAATATTTTATGTACTAGTTTCATCATATTAATTAATAATAAAATAAAATTAAAAGTTATGAAATAATAAATTAAAATAAAATATTAAATAATATAACAAATTGAAAGTTTCAATGTTTCACGTATTTTTTTTTTAATTATTATCTTATTCTTTTTTATATTTATTTAACTTATTTTTATTAAAAATATTGTAAGATGTCTAATTTTATTTGTGGTTCTTACAAAAGATAAAAAAAAACTATTTTTATAGAATATCATGTGAAAATAAAATACATATTTTATTTTATTTATAAGTTTTGATGGAATATTAACTAGAATATTCAAAAAAAATAATAATAATAATATTAACAATCGCTACTCTGACAGTAACTTCACTTTTAAAGAATAACAAATTACTAGCAATTCTAACTTTAACCTTAATGATTACTGATTTGGTAATAACGTTATCCTTAAAAAAATAAGTTTCATTCCACAAGCGACAAAGAGAAAAGCTATAAACATGGGCAATAAATCTATTTGTGGGTCAAGACACAAATTTTAATTTATAAAGGAATTTACTGGACTGAATCTTTGAAAATTTTGACATTTTTTAAATTTAAATTTGATTTATAAATAAATTTAATTGATAAATATAATTTAATAATAATATATCTCTCGACTGGACAATAAATTTAGATTTCATTTTACAAGTGATAAAAGCTATAGGCACAGGCAATAGACCTATAAGACAAATAAAATATTTAAAAATTTTAATATTTTTTAAATTTATACACGACTCTTAAATAAATCTAATCAATAAATATAATTTAATAATAATGCATGTCTTGAAATCGCACACATCAAGAAATTACAAAGAATACCTAAATAGGTATGCTTATGCCTCTATAAACCTATGGAATAGACACCATTTTATTTTTTTTTTTTTTTTTTTTTTTTTTTTTGGCAAAAGAACCTATGGAATAGTCATATCATATATTTGTAATCTCAATTCAAATCAGCGGTTGAAATTTTATTATCTATTAAATAATCACTCATCCCTTAAAAGATTAAAATTAATTTATAATAAAATCTCAACCATTTATTATTAAATTAACAGTTAAAATTGCACAAATACGATGAATCGTATGAATCGTATCCATACAAACATACCAGGATCCTAATTTATTACATAAAATAATTTAATGACTTTTAGAGCCAACATTATACATAAAATTTTAACTCTCAATAGCTACATACAAGTCTATAATAACAGAAAAGCATGAAACCATGATATGTTCGCATACGATTAACCAAATTCTCATTAAATTAACTATTTTCCATTAGAGGGGGCTTGTACATGTTATGGAGTACACCTGTGACTCTTACATTCAAAAATATGTTCATACAGCCGCAGTTCCTGTTATTTCTATATTTGAGAATTATGCATGAAATCATAAAAACATCAGTTGAAAGACTACAAAAGAATAATCACTTAGCAATTGGCTTAAAAAATATAATCAAATACATAATAATTTGAGTAAATATACACAAAAAATTGCCTGAAGAAGACTAACATTTGTCTTACTAGGGACTGTTATATGTATGTACACCTGAAATTTATGCCCTCAAAAAGCTCCAATTTATGTTCAATTCATCTGTCAAGAAAGTGTATGATGGATTCAACTTCAACAAAATGCATCCAGAGACTGCCTGATGCTAGATTACAATCTTCGACAAAGTAATCCACATTGTCATCAGGATAAAACACTTTGCGTAGTATTGCATTGTGTCGGTGGACTGGCAGATCACTGGTTAAGGAGCTGCAAAACTATACGTACTATCCTGAAACATGTGGAATTAAATTTTTAACATAAAAGTATACAGTGTACTAGTTTTGGATAACCAATAAGAAATGACAGGCAGTTAATTGAGACTAATACTACCTTTCTATCTGGACTGGCCTCTCCTCTGCAAGCCATATTTTCGAAGTTTTTAACATAAACAGTATGTGTCAACCTAAAAGTGACATATTTTCATTCGAGGAATGAAAATAAGAGAACTCTTTCAAGTTTCCAGCTACAATAAATACAACTTCCAAAAAGCCTATTATGCTATTAAAATAACAAGTCAGATAGTCTGATGTTCCAGGTAAAATACAAACCAGAAACATACATGTGAGTGTGTGGTCTATAATCGCACATTGGAAACCATTGAAACGATTTATGACATCTAAGTTTTTCTAGCATTAAAGTCTTACAGCATCTCTTCCAACTCTTGTCAAAACTTGTGCCCTATTTAGAAGGATGTTAACAACTCTTTAAAAATTGCCTTCCTCCCAGTTAGCCCCCTTATCAGTAACTGTATCAGAATCTGTCAACAGTGACCCTGTCATGACTTGAATAATTCTGCTAAGTGGTTTGATTTTAAGGCGACAATAAGACAATTCTTCATCACACCTTATTTCATAAACCTTAAGAAAGAGGAAAATACCTAGTTAAACAGATAAATGGTTGATTAATTCCACGGTTGTGACAATGAAACGGTTGGAATTGATGCCTCTAGTCCTCGGTTGCTGTGTATGGCAGATTTAAGCACATTGTATTGCTCAGTCACAGAATCATATAGAAGTTGTGCGTACGCCTTCTTAGCCTGTAACAGAAAAGGACAACCCAGTTGGAAAAATTCAGAAGATAATATCCAAGTGCCTTAATTTCTTTATAAACAAATAAGATCTTTCGGATTTGAAATTATCATATCACTCTGTTAACATAGTATTAAGAAGAATAGAGATGGAGTGTTTATAGAAATTTTACTCAAAGAGCTCTTTACACAAACTTGTTTTAAGCCATATTTAAGCTTAAGCCTTACCCTACCCTACCTATACAAAACTTCCAGATTTATCCCGGATACTTCCTAAACTTCAGGTGAACATTTTTTATATGTGCTGTTACAAGTAACCAAAAACATCAAAATTAATTCTTCAAATGTGACAACAAAAGTGCCACATCCTTCACACACTCCTTAACTTTGAACCAGTACAAAGGATTGGTTTAAGATGGAGGAGAGGAACAATATCTTATTTGAGATAAAAAAAAGTTCTTGCCCAGACCCAGTCTGCATAGACTTCTCTCACACAGGGAAGATCTCACTATACAAATAGGTGTCATATCATGTGAGGATAGTCTCGTATATGGTGAGATCTCATCTCATGTGAAAGAAGTCCACATGGACCGAGTCTACACAAGAATTTTCCTTTGAGACAATGATGGTACCTTTTACAATTTTTATTTGTAGATGATGTTTCTCTCTTGCTTCATTATCATTTATGAATAAATCACGCTAGAGCTAGAAATAAAAGAAGTTATCATCTTAAGCCTTAATAGTTCTTTTTAGCATACAAATGTCTAAGTTGCTTTTATCTTTATGCAGTTTCTTGAGACTAATTCTACATTTCGTTCTAGACTGGCCTCTCCTATGCAAGCCATATTTTTGAGGTTTTTAACAGAAACAATATCTAAAAGTTTATATCTGAGGCATGAAAATAAGAAAATTGTTCCAGGCTTCCAACTACATAAATGCATTTGTGTCATGAGGCTGTTATGCTATCAAAATATATAGTCAGATGGTCCAATGTTTTGGGAAAAATGAGAACCAGAAAAACATAAAAGTGCATGGTCTATAATGTCATATTGGGAACCATTGAACAATAAACAATAAGCACTAACTTATTGCCAAGTTTATTATTCCATAATTTTGTTAAGTTAGTTTTAATTTTGATACTGCAGTCCCTATCTATCAAGACTTATATGTGAGACATTGCAATTACTAGATATTAACAACTGACCCTCTTTCTCTATTAAACTAAAAACTCCACTCCACAAATTATCAAATACTATGACATTTTTCATGCAGCACGTACCAACATGACTAGTTAAAGATAAGCTCCACATAAATGCAAGGTGTGTGATAAGTTTTTTATTTTTTAAGTTCTAAGCCATGATTTCTAGCATGTCAAATAAAAAGAGCATGCACATATTCTATCCCTAATTACAGCTTCAACTACTTATCCACCAATCAAATATTTATCATGTAGATGCCTGATATGACAAACATAACTTGGCAGATAGGAAGATGGTTAGCAGTTTTCATATTAATGGGGGAAATTTACCCCTCCAAGATAACAATTTGGATTGATCATAGAACCATTTAAAAAAATCATGTAGGATTATGAAATAGATCTTTCAGAATTCAGGTGTTTACCTTCTACATTTTAGTTATTTCTTTAAGTAACCTTTTTTTTTATTTCCAAATGTGAACCATTCAAAATAAGAAAAACAGGATTGTCAAAAACTGGTGTGGGTGCGCAAACACACACACACAAAAGAAAGAAAGAAAGAAAACCTTTAGATCAACATCTATATGCCTTCCTTTATACATACATAGATTGATGCATCTAGAAACGAGCATACAGAAACACAAACCAAATTAGATCGATATGTATTATATTGAAGCAACATGGATTAAAAATGTCTGGTAGAAAGATCTCACTTTTATCTCTCTTACCTTTTACCTTTAGGCATTATGTTAAACGACTTTTACGAAAAATGATATATAGATGGAAATAATATTTTTATCATGTTATTGATGTAAGGTCAGCAATTAAAGATGCTGATATTAATTACAAAATATTGCAATGCAAATGTATTCATATAGCAAATTAAAGTCTGTCAATTTATGATTTCTATTATATTAAAAAGCAATTACAGCCACATTTGTTGGTCCCTTTCACTTTATGACAGGTTTTTCCATAAATACAGCACAATAATGCAAATAGATCTCCATTAGGTAATCGTGGGTTATCTTTAGGTGCTATACCTATGTTAAACGGTTAAACCCAAGGTGTTTGGGATAGTGTGGTTGATTCTGAGAGAAGGTAAGAAAGCTGGAAATCTTATTTTGTTACTTTTATTGATGATTTTTCTCGTATGACTTGGTTTTATTTAATGAAGAATCGTTCTGAATTATTTTCTCATTTTAAAGCCTTTTATGTTGAAATTAAAACACAATTTAATGTTTCTGTGCATACCTTGAGGAGTGATATTGTCAAAGAATATTTTTCCGATTCTTTTTAGACTTACATGATTCAAAATGGCATTCTTCATCAATCCTCTTGTGTTAACACACCATCTCAAAACGGTGTGATTGAAAGAAAAAAATAGACGTCTCCTTGAGACAGCCAGGGCACTCATTTTCCAAATGCATGTTCCTAAACAATTTAGGGATGATACAGTCTTCACAGCATGTTTTCTAATTAATCGCATGCCTTCATCTGTTCTTCATGGTGAGACTCTGTATAGTGCCATTTTTCCTACTAAACCTATGTTTCCTATTCAACCTCGAATATTTGGTAGTACATGTTTTGCTCATAATGTTCGTCCTCAAGTAACTAAATTAGATCCCAAATCTTTAAAATGTGTTTTTCTGAATTACTCTCGTTTACAAAAGGGGTATCGATGCTACTGTCCTAGTATTCACAAGTATCTTGTGTCAGCTGATGTTACATTTCTGGAGCATATTCCTTTCTTTTCTACTTCTTTTTTCAGTCAGGGGGAGGATGATTATCTGTTAGTTTATCATGTCACATATCAATCAAAAAATGTACCACCACCACCAAAACCTCATATTCGCCAGGTTTATTCCAGACGACGAGACCCACCTGATACATGTTCGGCACTTGTCTCTTCTTCGACATCATATCCAGTGACCAGTGATCTTGATATCCCAATTGCCAATTGCAAAGGTAAACGTCAGTGCACTTATCTTGTTTCCTCTTTTGTATCCTATGATCATTTGTATTCTTCTTGTTCTTTTGTTGCATCTCTTGATTTTGACTCTTCCCAAAACTGTTAATGAAATCTTGTCTCATCCTAGCTGGCGGGATGCTATGATAGAAGAGATGAATGCTTTAGATGCTAATGGTACTTGGGATTTAGTGAATTTACCTATAGGAAAGCTGTTTGTTGGATGTAAATGGGTGTTTGCAGTCATATTCAATTTTGATGGTTCAGTTGCTCGACTTAAAGCCTGTCTTGTGGCTAAAGGCTATGCTCAGATTTATGGTGTGGATTATTTTGACACTTTCTCCCCTATTGCTAAATTGACCTCTGTTTGATTATTCATCTCCATGGCAGCTACTTATGATTGGCCTTTACATCAGTTAGACATCAAAAATACTTTCTTACATGGTGATCTTCAGGAGGAAGTGTATATGGAGCAACCTCCAGGGTTTGTTGCCCAGGGAAGTACGAGAAAGTTTTTCATCTTCGTAAATCCTTATATGGGTTGAAACTAAGTCCCCGTGCTTGGTTTGGCAAATTTAGTCAAGCAGCGGAAAAGTTTGGGATGAATAAAAGCAAATCTAATCACTCAATTTTCTATAAACAATCTCCATCTGGCATCATTCTCCTTGTTGTGTATGTGGATGATATTGTCATTACTGGAAGTGATACTATGGGAATTTCATCTCTCAAGACTTTTCTTCACAGACAGTTTCACACGAAAGATTTAGGGGTGTTGAAGTATTTCTTGGGAGTTGAGGTGACAAGGAGCATGAAAGACATCTTATCTCAGAGGAAATATGTGTTTGACTTGTTAACTGGGACTGGAAAATTGGAGGCTAAGCCATATAGTGCTCTAATGCTTCCTGATTTGCAGCTCACAAAAGATGGAGACTTATTTGAAGATCCTGAGAAGTATAGAAGATTGGGTGGAAAATTGAAATATCTTACAGTAACTCATCCTGACATTGCATACTCTGTTAGTGTTGTAAGTCAATTTATATCTTCCCCAACAGTTTGTCATTGGGCAGCTTTAGAACAGATCTTATGTTACTTAAAGGGAGCTCCTGGACAAGGGATACTGTATAAAAATCATGGACATACTCACATTGAGTGTTTCTCAGATGCAAATTTGGACGGGGTCCAAGATTAACCCAAGATCCACTACTGGCTATTGTGTTTTTGTTGGAGGAAATTTCATCTCATGAAAAAGTAAGAAACAAAATGTTATATCCCGATCCAATGCAAAATCGGAATATAGAGTCATGGCACAGTCTGTGTGTGAGATCATGTGGATATATTAGCTTTTAAATGAAATAGGCCTTAAAGCCCGAATACTTGCAAAATTGTGATGTGATAACCAAGTTGCTTTCCATATCGCTTGTAATCCTGTATTTCATGAACGAACTAAGTATATTGAGATTGATTGTCACTTCATTCGTGAAAAGGTGCAACAAAATTTGATTTCTACAGGTCATGTGAGAATCGGAGAACAACTAGGAGATATTTTCACAGACTCTCAATGAGGCTCGAGTCGATTATATTTGTAACAAGCTGTGCATGCTTAATATCTATGCTCCAACTTGAGGGGGAGTGTTATAGCTGTAGATATTGTAGATAGCTTAATTAGAGGATTCCTAATTAAGATATCTTCCTAATTAGTGTATCACTAACCTGTATATATATGTACTTGTTCATTTGAATTAATTACTAAGAATTCCAGCTCGCTGAGTTACAATGACTACCAACAAGATTATCAAGAATCATTGCAAGAAGATCGTGGGCAATTCCTCTGATTATGGGAATTTTATAGATGATGATTTAATAGATGAAGGCATTGATACTACTCTCCTCTCTATAATGAGACGAATTCTAGCAACCCCAAAGTTGGAGGAAAAGGATTGGCGACGAGTTTCGATATTTCAAACTTTAGTTTGTTTTGGTGGTCAAGCAAAGAAACTAGTCATTGATGGTGGAAGTTGCATGAATGCAGTTTCGACATCCATAGTTGAACGCCTCAAGCTCCCAATTGAACCACATCCACACTCATATAAGGTGGCTTGGATTGATAACTACCATTCCAGTAACCTATCAATGACTTATTACTTTTAAATGCAGTGCTTATATTGATTTTATACTTTGTGATGTTATTCCTATGCAAGTTACTCAAATTCTTCTGGGTCGACCTTGGCTCTATGATCGAGATGTGGATCATAATGGTAATGAAACCACCTATACCTTTTCAATTGGAGAGAAAACTTTGTTTTGAATCCAATGAGTGCACTTGACCTAAAGAAGTATGCAGAGAAAAGGCCTAAACAACAAGTGCAAAGGGTAACAAATGGTGTAGATGAGGTAGTATTACAAAATTTGCAACTTGAAGCTTCAAACCATCAAGTTAAAATTCCTGGACAGCAAGCACATCAAGCTATACAACATTCACATAAGCTTCATGAGGCTACAATAGAGGCTGAACTGCTAAGCCAACAACAAGAAGAGCCTCTGCTGCAAGCCCTTCAACCAGAAAAGGAGCTGGAAAGGCTACAACTACCATCTCAAAGACTTGGAACAGTAAAATCTGCAACCAGAAACTCCAAATCATGAAGCAAGAAAACCAGGACAGCAAATAGATGAGTCTTTTCTACAAGTTGTTCAACCAGAAAAAGAGGTGGACAGCTTAAAATTACCATCCCAAAAGCTGAAACATCAAAATTTGGTTGAACATCAAGAATCAGAAAAAGCAATTGAGTATTTTGGAGACTCAATTCAGCAACATAATATTGCTATGAGCAGTACGCATGCATTAGTAGAGATGAGATTTGAAAGAAAGGAATTTGTAGACAAGGGTATTGTTGGAGAAAAGGTAGAACATGTTGCAGTAAAACAACAAGATATTGGAAAATTAGAAGGGACAAAAGAGTTGAACTTTATTGTTGAAGATACCAAAGAAGCTGGATTTATATTGCCTCTAGCCAATATTCCAGAGATGGAATTTGTCATTCCTATTCAATTCATATACAAGTCCAAAGAATGCTCTCAAGTTTTCCTATTGTTGCTAGCAACCAAAGAAAAATGGCAATTAAACAACTCATCATTTTTGTTACCAAGGCACTTCAAAACTCGAGGTCAAGTTTTTTCCAACAAAGGGAGAATGGCGGAGAATAGGAAGACAAGAAACTTCAAATTCAAGGACTCAAGCTTAGAATTATGGACTAGATTTAATATGAGATTTATTGGAGAAATTACAAAGTAATTTCAGCCCTTTTAGAGTTATAATAATAGATATTTTTAAATAAATACAGCTGTTGGTCCATTACTTTAGGTATAGGAGCAATTTTGTAATTTCCAGCTTTGTTGGAAAATCTTTCCCTATTTCATTAAGAGTCTTTATTTTTAGTTTTAAGTCTTATTTCAAGTCTTTGTTGGTTGAGGAAGAATTTATTCCTCTTTAGTTTGTTTTAGGAGTCCAAACTAGTTTTGAAGTCCTTTACTTAAAGGATTAGGAGTTATTTGAGTCTATAATACTTAGCATTGTAATGTTTTTAAGGAAGCTTTGTTATTGAATTAAAAAACCAGCAATTATGCTATTTCGAGTTGTGTGATGTAATTCAACCCTAGGTGTGATGCCATGGGATATTGGGTGTGATGTCCAGGAAAGTTTAGGAGTGAAACTTAAACTATTTATCTTACTTTACTGTTCATAGTGCTTTAATTTCTCCGATTCAGCCCCGCAATTCCCTGTTATTACTTAATTTCGTTTCTCAAATTCCATTCTTTACAAACCCTAGCCTCCTGTCTATAGTTTCTACTCATCCTAACCTCCATATAAACCCAAATTCATCTCTTTATAACCAACCCTCCAACCCGTCCTGTGTCACTTTGGCAAAGATTACCTTTATTCACAGGAAACCAGTATTCTTTAGGAAATTAATTGAGCAGGCAATGACCTCTACAAGCCAAAGTCAATACGAAGATTGTTAAATGAAGAAATGGCAAGAAGTAACCTTTTATAGTTAAAAGCTATTATGTGGATTTCACTAAGGAAAGACGTGGAGAATTTTCATGGAAAGACATGTTACAAAGACTAAAGTCCAATTGAAGGTGACATTGGTCATGTGATGTGTTTGTTGTCAATTCTTTTTTTTTTACTACAAATAACTTGAAGGTGCATGACCAGCATATTAATTCTGACCAACCTCTTCCGGATTTTCACAAGCAATAGCAATTTCAGAAAAGCTGATTTCCGGTGCAATTGATAATCCAGTGCCATGAAAGGTGATCACTCTTTTCTCTCCAATTTCCCTTTCCACCTGAATATTTCCAATGCGTTAGACTTAGAGACATAATGTCACAAAAAGACATCAAATAAAACAAGGATATACCTGAGGTGGAGGGGGCATGATGTCATGGCATAATAATGCTAATGGATAAATATGTCCCAGAGCACCAGAATGTTCAACAAGCCTTCTTATGTTGTCTACTGAAGAAGCATCAAAAGGTGCCTGCCCCACTTATATCAGCATGAATGAGTATAAAGGTACCACAAAAACAAATATGACGGTCATTGATATATGAATGCTTAAGACTTCTTTTTGTCTTTTGACACAACAAGCAAGGAACATAAAAACATCACCAACCATGCTGTGATTAACACCAGTACTGAAGCTTAGCAAATATCTAGTCATAATTTGCAAGAATGCTTGAACAGTTCTGTGTCTGTTAGGAATTGAGAATTTACTTAGATACAATTTAGTATATTTTTTTTTTTTTTTTTTTTTTTTGGAAGGAAACTAATGTTCAGATTTCGGTTGGAAGTTTACTTGCATTAGCAAGACTGTTAGTGCGGTTAGCTAAGAGGTAAAGTCAAGTTTGAGTGTTAAAGTAGACTAAGTATGGCTTATTTAAGTAGATAAAATTATGTTCGTAGGCATGGCTGTAATCTCTTTCTTGTACCATCTCTCTTGCAACTAGATCTATATAAACACTTAAGAAATCAATGAGAATGGCCTGCCCTGAGAGGTTCAGTTTGCTGTGTGTGCTGTGAGTGTTTGTGAGCTTTATGCGCTGCCATTTCTCAACATTCCTAGATCAATCGTGGGCACTTTTAAAGAAGCCAGTCGCTTTGCATTTATGAGGAGAATGATTCCTCAGAAGCATAGATCAAGTAGGTTTAATGTAACATTGGCATCCTTTGAGAAAGGGTAATTTAATTTAATTTAGCTGAAAATTTTAATTTAATTTTATCCTCAGATGACCAAAAGGAAATATCAATCCTGCAAGAAATGATAAAATATATACATTGTAGGTCTAAAAAAGAGTACATTGGACCAAAAGTAATGAGGCACAATAGGAAACAAAAGAAAGCAAGGCCTCCATATGGTTTTTCACTTATATTGCATTTGCATACTCCTCAACCAGATTGCTGAATGCATTAGCTCTGGCAAGGAAAGGAAAATATGCATATGACAGATCATACTTGTGTTCTAATGGAAAACTTCACCATAGACAAGAATTTTGCTCAAATAAAAATACTACTGAAAAAAAAAATTCTAAAAAAATATTTATTATTATTAAATTAATTATCTCATGAAAGCTAAACCACTGGATAGTGAATTTTATTTCTGTTAATTACAAAAGAATCCATGAACTTTTTACAAATCTAACAATTTTGGTTTACTCTTTGTAAATAGCCTATACCTTAGCTATTTGGTGCAATCATGGCCAGGCCGCCAAAATCCAATTAAGCACATGTAAAATTAATTTCCAATATATTAAAAGGATATAACAAGAAAATGATTAATCCATTGATATTGGCCACCAAATTTATTACTATGTGTGCTTAATTACACTAATTATGGGTTAATTTTACATGTATTTAAATCAATTTAGGACCTGGCTATGATTGTGATGAATAATTAAAAGACAGGATTAGTGCGCTATTTCCAGAGTAAGGACCATAATTATAAATTTGGAAAAAGTTGAGCACTTCTCCGATTTTTTATAATATTGAAATGCAATATTATTAGAAGTCCATGGTGCACTGTTACACAAAAGAATTAAGCTCAATGATTACTATAAAATCAATGGCTATGAGGAAAACCTGCAGAAATTTAAAACCCATTTAAAAAAATGATGCCTAAATTGACAATAAATTAAATATAAATCCAAAAGCACCATCTTTCCAATTTTTCTTTCCAGGAAAAGAAAGAAGGCAAAAAAATTAAAACAAAATAGAAAAGCACTTACTGGATACCATTCTCCTGTCAGAGGATCTGGGCGGTCCCTACCACCACTTGGGGCAATCCACACTATTCGTGAACCATCCCTGTATTTAGAGTATACATTCAGAAGGCCTCCTACATAGAGCACTAGTGTGTATTCGAGAACATCAACAAAATAGACACAATCTATGAAAAATATCCAAAATCTGATTGAAAATCATGCACGTGACAACATAGTTATTAAAGGCGCAAGGCGCACTGAGACGCTAAGGGATCCTGGAGCCTAGGCGCAAGGCGTGAGCATGAGCAACATGAGGCACAAAAAAATAGAATTTTAATAAAATTTCAACATGAATGCCCAATATTCATAATAAACTCAACATATTGGTAATATGTGATTGTTAAATTAAGAAGACATAAGTTAATAATATCCAAAGCATTAATTTAAAGTTTAGAATCTAATCAGCAACCCAAAAAAAAAAAAAACACAAAAGAACATCATGTATTTCTAAATTATAAACAATTTAATTCATTATTTAAAAAAATGATTCATTAATTAAACATTTTTTATTTTTCAAACTTGCATTTAAGGTTGTTCATATCAATCTAAGATAATGACTTATATAGACAGATTTTAGAGCCTCAAGAAATCAGAATAAATATATTACCCAACATTGTTGTGTTTTTTAGAAAGTTAAACTTAGAAAAGTAAATGGTAGAGAGGAATAGTGACTGGAAACAAAATATATGAAAGATAACCCAAATTAAGGCAAGAGAGATGACCAATCAAGATAAGAGGAGAGATGTTTGGGGTGAATGAATGTCAGGAATGGAAAGATCAACTATGATTTTGGAGTCAACTATTCTCTTTTTCTTTTTTGTTTGCTGGATCGACTTCTTCTTGCCCTAATTTCTTTTTCCTTTTATTGAAATAATTGAGTGTGGTTAAGCTTATCATAAGTTATCTTTAAACTTAAATCAATGGTTCAGATTATTCCACACTTTATTTTTTTAAAAAAAATACAAATACAAATAAAATAGAAATTTTGTCACAAAGGCGCGCCTATAGTGCGCCTCGCCTTAGGCTCAAGGTGCACCAAGGCGCGCACCTTTGTGACATCGCCCACCTTTGGCAGTTTGAGGCGCAAGGGGATGCGCCTGGTGCGCCTTGAGCCTCGGGCGCGCCTTTAACAACTATGGTCCTTACTGATAGGCCTTTCTAGCTTTTCGTGATATTTATTTTACAAAGTTAAAGTTGGTTATTAAACTAGTTGACTTTATCAAATTGCATCTCAAATATGAGAATACATCAATCTGATAGTGTGCATTTAAGTAGCAAGTTGGACATGAACTTGTTTGTTGGCACAAGCAAGTTGGACATGTGAATTAATGCTCTCCCTAGAAATGAAGTGTTCTCTTTTGGACAATAATTGAATTGAGAAAAACTGACTAATTTAATTGCTTTACAGAACTTTTTTTTGGTGCTAATTACAGGCAGTTTATTCCACCTATGAGAAACAAATTCTGCCCACCATAACCAAAGAATTCATTCTATTGGTCATGCATTTGGTACAAAAAATGCTCACTAGCATCACTAGGCATTTTACAGAAGATTAATTATCAATTCTCATCCTCACTAGGCACAGGAGTGTTTAAGAGATGGAAAAGTACTCCTTTTTGCTTAGTGCGGCAATTCCACCAAAGAAAAGATCCAGTATCAATAGTGGAAAAGTCTGTTTTCAATATTCATTAATATGATGATCTCTTGTTTATATGCCCTGATATGGAATGATAAAGTTCTGAATATATGATTGATTTGCAACAGGTGCCCACTGATGTTTAGTTGATGGGCCATTGTTTGGGTATTTATTTGGAATTGTTGATGGAAGGATTTAGGTCTTATGATTTGATTAGGGTTTGGAATAGGTTAAGCATTGATGGAATAGTGGGCTGTAAATGCAGAAAACTAATAAAACCATAAAATGCATAATCAAGGTTAGAAAATACAATATATTTTTGTTTATGGTAACAACTTAAAGGTAATGAGCCTGTAGATGCCATGCTGTAAATGCCTTAAGTGTATGATCAAGTACAAAAAATTGTTAGCTAGATACTTTCTCTGGCTATGTTGAGGGTGAATACAAATTACTTAATTATCTCCGTGTAGAAATTAATGCAGTGGTTGATATACCTAATGATGGCAAATATCTTTCTCTGATTTCTTTGACGAGCTGTCACTAGTTTCCTCTATTTATTTATTTATCCAGACTGGTAAGGGTGATAACTGCTGAAAGGCCAATCTGTCAGGTGAAATATATGCAATGGTTGATATGCCTTGATGGAAAATCGCTTTCTTTGATGAGCTGCTACTAGTTTCCTTTATTCCTTTATTTGTTTGTTTATCCAAACTAGCTTGTGCTGCTGAATGGTTCCTAAAGCTGTTCAATGAGCCTTAAGCCACTGATGCTGATGTACTTATATTTGATATAATTGGGAGACTATTTTTAAAAACCTTAGATGTTTGTAACATCTTAGCCATGAGTGCAATGCTACTGAAAAAAGATATAAGGGACTGTGGATGAGAGATGGCGTTGTACGCCATCTGAAGGAATACCTTCTTTATATTCCTTTCATCATTGCTGTCAAGTTCTCTCCTTTGTTTGGCCTTATATTATGGAAGTAAGGGGCAAGTTCTGGGCAAATGCTCAACGAAAGTAATTACTTGACCCAGCTTATGTTTACCACTGCTCTATCAAGACTTCCAGTAAAAGGATGTGTGTGCGTGCGCGCGCATGAATTCTCTTTCTTCTCTCTCTCTCTCTCTCTCTCTGTGTTTTTCCCCTAATTTAAATTATTTTTTGAATTGTGCTTCAATGAGGGTATTTAAATATTTTTTTTCTCCTTTGATTGGCTAGGAAAATAATGCTTCTGCAGCAGGTGATTCTGAGAAAGAAATCATCAATATTAATGCGAAGAGTGCAGTATTTTTTGTCCTCACAGCATCGACTTTTCTGGTTCTACTTTATTTTTTTATGTCAAGTTGGTTCGTTTGGGTGCTGATTATACTCTTTTGCCTTGGTGGAGTTGAGGTACAAAATTCTTTCATAGATTTTTTTCCTTTATAGCATAAGTAGTTTTTGGTATTTGCAAAGAAAAGTATTTAGGTCATATAAAATGGTTGGTACATTTGAAGGACTTTAACTAAAAAATACATATAAAATAGTGCTGTTGGACAGAAGAATGAAGGATGTGTAGATACTACTTACTGGGTCAGCAGGTGGTACATAATTATGTTAATTACACTATATCATTCTTGACTATTTCATTCTTAGATTTTAAGATGCAGAATTGCCTGTTTCATTTTCTTGGCATGCTTAGGACCTAATTTTTAAGATTGTCAACACTCAGCTGTATATAATCAATAAATATTTGAATACTCTTCTCAAAAAATAAATAAAAAAATAAATGTTTGAATACAGCAGACACTTCTAATTTCAGTTTTCATTTTAGGAGTTACAACATGGTTAATCCACATAACTGTTAAGGCTTAAACTTCCTTTCATCTATTAGATTTAGTAAAGGGCTGCATACAGGCGCATGGTTTTAAATATCGACCGATACGTTATGTATCGTCCGTTATATCGGATTTTTAGCCTACTGATACGATATTTACCGTTACAGTACAGGTGATTGAAAATAATATATTTTTTAAACAAATTTTATAATAAATGATTTTTTTATCATATATTTGTCTCTAAATTATTAGTCACACAACATTATAATGATTTTTGATTGAAATATTTACTTAATATTTATTTGAGTCATTTTGCAAAATTTGAAAAAATTAATCACGATAGCGGCAGCTGATTCAATCTGATACGGTCCTACTCAATCTGATTCCGTTACACGGTTTCCGATTCCGAAACTGTTATTTAAAACCCTGTACAGGGCTACAGGCGGAGCTGCACTAGGCTGATTGAGCCCAGTGCAAAGATATTTAGACAAGCTGGAGTTTGGCTCAAGCTCTGTCTAGCAAAGAGACTGATCTGGCATAGGAGTTGGCTAGCAGGCTCTCAACTGGTCTGACCTCTGCCCATTGAAGCAGTTCAAAAGTGTGATTGTTTCTTTCTGTAGGTGTCAAGTCCATGTTCTTTGAATTTTGAACTTTAACAATTGTAATTACAAGCTTTATTTTGTCTCTTTAACAAATATGCAAACCAAACTGTTGATGAGCTGTGTATGATCAAAGTTTCATAGCATCTGCATGCATGTACATGCACTCACATGTATGGAGAAGAGATCTATTTCCATGCCCATCTCCTATTTAAGGCCTAGTTCTTTGACATATGAGAAACAGAAAATAAAAAGTGAAAAATATTTTGCCGAGTTGTGTCCTAATTTGTGTCTGCGATATGAAATGCTTATAAACCCAATTAAAACAGTTTCTTCCATATATATATTCTTTTTCACTTATGTCTTAGTAATATTTTCAAATGGTAGCAATTAATTCTGCATTGTGCTTATTGAACTATTTTCTTTTTTCCTCAGGGCATGCATAATTGTATAGTAACTTTAATGGCAAGGTAATGCAGATTACACTTTTATGCTTCTAATTTACCAACTAATAGCTTGACATTATACTCTTCATTCATGTCATTCTTTCTTGTTTATTGAGCAGAAGATGCAAAACTTGCATGGAAAAGAAAGCGAATTTACCTCTGTTGGGGGAAACTTCTATTGTCTCACTTGTTGTAGCATGTTGTTGTCTGGCATTAGCTATTTTCTGGATTGTGAATCGGCGAACGTCATATTCGTGGATTGGGCAAGATGTTCTTGTAAGTTTCATGTGTATGTTCATGTGCCACGGGTTAGTTTTTGGATGCATTTTCATATTGAAAGAAAATGACTGCAGGTGTTAAGTGTGAACTTCTGAAAACTCTCTTGTTAGAGCTAAATATAAATGTGATAGAGCTGCCAGAAAGACTATTAGGTTGTCTTGTCTTGTGCAATTCATGGCTGCATGACATGTCTGATTAATGTAGTTGTAATTTTTGTTTATTCATTTCTTATTAATTGAAACCATTCATTTAGAGAACTTTGTTAATGTCAAAATTGAGTGCACAAAGCATGCATTTGAGTTTTTGTCAATTTTTTTTTTTAAACATTTTGAGTAATTCTGCCAGTGGAAGGGCAAGAAAGCAAAGTGCAGTGAAAAAAAAAAGCTTGCTATTCACTCTAATAGCCTTTGTAGAGTGTAACCAAAATGGTTACGGGATGGAGAGAGATCACACCCCGGGGTTGAGTGAGACTGCACCCTGCTTGCATGGAGGGGCCAGTGTAAACTGATGGTATCTTGCATAGAAATCTCAGCTGCATAGAAATCTTGCATTCCCTTGTACTCCAGTCATGGTTTTAAATATCGGCCGATACGTTACGTTTTGTTTGTTATGTATCAGATTTTTAGCCTATAGATACGATATTTACTGTTATGGTACGGGTGATTGAAAATAATTTATTTTTTAAACAAATTTTATAATAAATGATTTTTTTATCATATATTTGTCACTCTAAACTATTAGACACAACATTATAATGATATTTGATTGTAGTATTTACTTAATATTTATTCGAGTCATTTTGCAAAATTTGAAAAAATTATTCACGATAGAGGCAACCGATTCAGTTCAATACGGTCCGATTCAATCCGATTCGGTTACACGGTTTCCGTTTTCGAAATCGTTATTTAAAACCCTGACTCCAGTATAACATGATTGATGTAGTTTAAGGTTGTAGACTCTACAGGCATATTTGGTTTTTAGTTGAATTAAAATATTTTAGGTGTAGGGTTCTACATCACTGATGGAGTACAAGGGAATGCAGGAATGTAATGAAACATAGAATACAATGTTAGAGAAAAAGAAAAGAAGAGGAAAGGAAAAGAATGGTTACTTCAATTTAAATTCATCACTTAACTCCTGGCTTTAGGCGAGGGAGCTTTATATTGTCACCAAGTCCTAATACTAATAACAATGAAAAATAAAATAAAAATCAGTGATTATTGCAGAACAGAATTCTAGTTATGACTATAAAATCCTCACCAAAAAATTCTGCCTCTAATCTTTGGCTGGTCCTTCATCATTGTGTTAGTATTTTTTATTAAAAGCATATCTTTACTGTACAAAAGAACTGTGGAGTCCATGAAAAAGATAAAAAAAGGTTTTTTGCCTTTTGTACTGACTAAATAAGGGTTTGGTGCAGTATCTTGTATATTTGACTTGTTGACGTTAGGAATGACAACATTTAGATCACTTCCACTCTCCTCTGGTTCCTTGCTGAATAATGACTTTTTTGTTCTCAGGGTATATGCTTGATGATAACAGTCTTGCAGGTGGCTCGATTGCCTAATATTAAGGTACTTTAGGCTTTTATTTTATCATGCATTCATGAGGTGCTATTTGCCTTTTGTTCTAATATTTGTTATTATTTTGCAGGTTGCTGCTGTGCTTCTCTGTTGCGCATTTGTTTATGACATCTTTTGGGTCTTCCTATCCCCAATAATATTCCACCAGAGTGTTATGATTGCTGTAAGTAGAAGTCACTTGTTTGACCTATCTTTTGGCTGTGTTGTTGAAATATACACAGTATTGCTTTCAGGACTAAAATTTTGGGACAATGAAGAAATCTAATTTCAGGTGTTTAAGACTAACTGTTTTTTCTATATATATATATATATATATATATTATTTATGTAATTTTTTTCCAGTTAGATGTGCTAAAACATATAGCCAGGAAACTGTATTAGAAAATCTTTTATTCATGGGTCCAGTCTCTTCTAAGTTCAGCGGTTGTGAATCTAATTATAGTGTTAGCGTGGGAGTGAGAGATTCTTATAAGCCTCTTGATACGCCAAAGTACTATCATCCAATCATAATCTTTGTGCCAAATTTCAATTAAATTGCTGAGATTAAAATAGTGAAAACAGGAAAATGGAAATGATTTTCAACTAACATTTTTTCATTCACTCACTGGTTATTCTGATGACAGTTGATGAGAAATCTTGAAAATCTAATAGTCAGTAATTGTATCAATTTCTCATTAAGTGAGCAAACTATTTGCACGCATATTAATAATTCATGAGAAATCATTCGACTTACTCAGTGCTTGTTAGAGTGTCCTGTAGGAATGTCCATTTGCTCCTTTCACCAGTGATGTGGTAAAGCTTCAATAAAAAGTTCACTTTATTCTTCTTATGACTGATTTTGAGGTTGATGTAGTTTCTTCAAGAATATTTGCTGCATCTAGTTACTTGGAGATTAATAGCCAATTTAAATACTACCTGTGATATAAATACAATTCATGGGGTGTGAAATTGTTTTCTGCAGAAATTTGTTAGCTAGAGATTTCTACTATTGTATTTGGTCATTTGAAACCACAATGGCCTTTTCTATGACTCCTCAATCTCTGGACCATTTTACTTCTAAAGCTTTTGGACATCATCATCTGAAATTGTTGTCCTTGTTAGAATCTAACATAATTTCGCTCCTGTTTTGCCAAATGGCCTCCTTTCTTTGAAGTTATATGTATTGCACACTCATAGAAAAATTTAAGGGGACTGTGCTGCCCTGTATGTTATATTTTCTCTTCTTCCTATTAGTAAATGGGTGTTAAATTTCCCATGCCACTGTGTATTAGGCACCATTTGTTTGGCAAACAACAATTACTCAATTGGTTGATGCAGCATCTAGTGCAACTTACTGTGTTGTATTAGGTCCCATTTGTTTGCAAACAACGATTACCCAATTGGTTGATGCAGCATCTAGTGCAACTTACTGTGTTGTTGGAAGCAAAGATATTTACTGGGACCTTTAGATTGTGTTAAAAAAGATTTGGAATGGTTTTTGGAATCTAGCATGTATCATGCATGAGCTCCTCATTTTAAACTCATTTTCCATTCATAATTTTCTCTAATTAATACTTCCAGCAAAAAAGATGTTTCTCTCTATTTACATCTATGGGATGTTAATCAGAACTTTTTTGATAACTATTTTCTATGTTATGATTTACTTCTTTATTTGTAGGTTGCTCGAGGTGACAACAGTGGTGGGGAATCTATTCCCATGCTTTTGAGAATACCTCGATTTTCTGATCCTTGGGGTGGCTATGACATGATTGGATTTGGGGACATTCTTTTTCCTGGTTTGCTAGTATCATTTTCTCGAAGGTACTGTTTTAAAGTTTATGTTGTTGCGCACTACTTCTAACTAATAAACTGGTGGATGCAAAATCTGTATTCGATGTATTTTCTGTTATATAATTTCCGCTTTCATTGTTTTTCTGTTTTCTTTCTTGTTTTTTTAAGAGTGGTGAAAGAAAGAGGGGGGGGGGGGGGGGGGTTGGTGTGGTGTTGTTCTGGGTTGGGTTGGGCTCTTCTTTATCTAAAATCGTTTATATTTTGGAGAAAGCAGAAGATAGGTTACAGAATAGTTTAAGATATATTTTCTGAAGGGGTGCTGCTATTGCCACAGCCTATAAAATATCATAAAATAGATTTGCCAAATTTACTCTTTATTAAATTTAGCTTTAAATCCAATACGCTAAAGTCAGTTCCTAAAACAGCGTGTGAAACCAAAACTAAAGGGACTCTTGTCTTTTTCCCTCACTCTAAACATTTTATCTTTCTGTTTCTGTCTCTGAAGGAATCTGTCAACCCAGCCCCTAAAAGATAAGAAAGTCTATGGTTCACATATTACCAAAATTGAAACAATTAAGAAAACAAAGAAATAAAAATTGTGTCAAACAAGTTTAAAGCCTTGGTGGTTGGTCAGTGATGGATGTGGTCTATGGATTCGATCAAAAGCCTTGCTGTAAAAAAATTGGGTAATTCTGGGTTTTTTAAATCATTTTTTGGATGATATTATTTGTAAGTAATGGATTAGGCACTAGGCTAATATGGTTTCCTTTTTTTTGTGTGTGTTTTGATTTTTGTTCTAGCTACAGTGATTTTGAAATCAAATGGCAGTGTTCGATTAAAAAAAAAAAAAAAGCTTGGTTCACAGTTCAGAGCTCTAATGGAAAATACCACAAGCCCTCAGAATCTGATAAAATTTCCTTGTAAAGTTCCACTTCCTTGTAAAGTACACTGATCTCTGTCATTTTGTCATTGCATTGAGTTTTTAGATGGAGAAAGACTTTAGAGCAAATTCAGCTTTAAGAAAGTAGAGAGAGGATCTTGCATTTTGTTTTCGGCCTCAGGATGGGTGTTTTTTTTAACCAAAAATTTTCATTAAAACTCCAGGAAACATCAACCATCAATATTGATAAGACATAAAACAGAGGAGTGGTGGAGATCCCAGTCTCACTGTGGACATTCAATAGGTGTCATAATTATTATAGTATTTTTCCAAACTTCTATAAATAGGCTAAGGGCAAATTTGTCTGAATATCCTTAAATGACTTTAAAGGCTGTGGCCACAGCCAAATAGCAGTACCCTTTTTGAAGCAGTCCTAAAAGAATATGACAGAAAACATTTAACAGCCAAAGGGAGGGTTTGGAATTCAAATGATAATTCTGACTTTCTTGCTAAAATATGTGATAGGATAATGGTAATATTTTTATAATTGGAATTTTTATGGAGGGCGTTTAATATTTTCTTTATCTTTAGTCATTTAAAGGAGGTTACAGAACTAAACTGTTCTGTTTATAAATGTTTGTTTTCAGAACTAACTGTTCTCTTTGGTAATTATTCTTTTGACCCTTTACGTTACTCCCCCCACCTTCCTTTCACTGTTTGTCTGTTTGTCTCAGATATGACAACGCAAATAAGAAAAGCTTGTCCACAGGATATTTTCTTTGGTTGATAATTGGATATGGATTTGGTGAGCATTCCTACATAACACTTCTTTATATTATTTGATCACATTTCTTTAAGAAGATTTCTCTTCAACTACAAGATTAGAATATCATGGCATGTTAGTGATTGGCTTCTATTAGATGGCTAGATTAAGGGGCATTCAATTGGAATTTAAAGTTGAAGCTATTAACTGCACACCAACAACCGCATATTGGTGAAAGGAAATTGTCCTTGATATTTCTTTAAATTTTATGTTTGTAGCTGGTTAATTTTATTTGTTTTTTATTTTTCTAAGAGAACTTTAGTGTTTTTTTTTAATGCTCCAAAGCTTTGATATATGAGTACTAGTTCAGATGGAGATCTATTGAGAGTTTGGTTCTTAAAGTTTTAAACCCAGCAACTCTCATCATCATCACAACATTGATTTTGCTGAGTACAGCCTTGTTCTTAAACCAGCATTATTTCATGTCTTATTTGGAAGTAGCCCTTGAAGTCACCTAATGATCCCTCCACCAATTTAATTTAGATTGCTGCTCACCTACAGCTCTACTTATCAAGGACATATCTTTATTATTCATCCAAAGCCTTTTAGTAAACACTGCAATCAACATAAAGGTGATCTCCACTCTCCTAGCAAGCATTAAGGAAGCAACAAAGACAATTTTCCTGAAACCCTGTTTTATTTAGTTCTCTTTAGTGGGTAAACCATCCATTATATCTGTACATGCAGGTTTAGACTAGTGGTAAGTGCATATCTGACTTAGGCATAGACTTGAGTTTTAGTCCAATGCTCAAAAAAAAAAAAGTCTATTCTATCCTGCTAATACTTGATGAGGTAATATAATTTTCTTCAAATTGTTTATGTAATCTAATTTTTATTTGTGCACTAAGAACTGCACTAATATATGCCTTTTTGACCAAGTAATGAGGGCAGATCTGAAAGATATAAGAAAATGGTAACTTCCCTCCCACTGATTGGCCTCCACCCAATTTGGGTGGATTGATTTTGGTGGGCTCCAACTGACAATGGATACGAGTTATTCCTTCCATCTTTACATTTCCTCCCAACCAGAAAGGCACGAGTCTTTTCTTTGGAATCCATCTTTGCCTCCTTTCTTTCCATCCACATTTCCTCTCAACCAAGCATACTGTAAGTCTCATGATGGAAGCCACTTTGTCTTCCCCTTGCCTAAAACAAAATTTTTTTAAAGCAAACCAATTATGTACATTACATATACCGAGGGAGGGAGGGAGACAGATCTACTATGAGATCTACTTACTCTCTCTCCAAAAAATGTATGCAAATTTGGAGTCTACCAAGGATGTTTAATGATTGTCTTTACTCATCAATGTCACTGATAAGAGACAAGGTGTCGGGACTCAGGTGTTTATCTTTCCTATTATTAGTAAGCAGTTAGGTGATGTGCCAGGTAAGGACAGTGACAGAGCTGCTAGGCTAAGTCATCCTTTACCAGAAGCACCTATGGCTTACCACCTGCTCTGTTCCATATAGGAGGATGGAAAAAGAGGAGAATTCCGGTCAGCATATATGATAATATACTTGGAATAAAAAAGAAAAAATTCTACCATAATGACATTGGTTATTTTAAAGAGTGGATTTTATTTATTGAATTCTTTTGGCAAAAAAGATCCCAAGTGCTATTATCTTAGTTGACCTCTACTGTTAAAGAAGGATTTAATGGTTTTTAGATTCTTCTGAAGATGCAACCATTAACTAATAGAATTCAGGAAATAGATCCATATAGCTGACCTCTACTGCTTTGGAATTAAAACTTAGTTGAGTTGAGATGAGTGCTATGATCTTGAATTTTTATGAATACTCAGTCTTAATTTTGAATTCTCGTGCAAGTTTTCTTTGTTGCACTTGACCTCTTTCAAGTGCATGCCTGCTCCTTTTGCCTAGGCCCTTGGATCCCTTTGCACTTTATTACAGCTTGCAGATATAATAATTGACTCATTTCTTAGTGTGTTTTTCCTCTAATTGTCATTGCAAAGGCTCTTTTAAGATGATTTTCCATTTGAGTCCACAAACTCATATACGAGACAATAATCGTTGTTGTTTTGTTGCACTTAACTGAAAGAAGTATTAGATGTATTTAGTTATATTTTATCAAACAACATTACCTTACTAGTTACTACTCTTGAAACTATATAATGGGAGGTAAAGGATACACTTTTAATGTCCTCCCCCCATATAAATTTAATTCTTAAATTTATTGCTTTTGAGCTAGTTGGTATATTATATTTGTGTCTTTTTAATGGAACTAAACAAGGAGCTTTTGGTTGCAGGTCTTTTCCTCACATACCTTGGTTTATATCTAATGGATGGGCATGGTCAACCTGCACTACTCTATCTCGTTCCTTGTACCCTAGGTAATGATTTGGTGATTATGTTAGTATTTGTCAGATTTGTGTAGTGTTTGGCAAAATTGAAAATTTAAGAGCTAAATAAGTGTAGTGTTAAATTTAGAGTTGAATAATGTTAGTTCCAAAAAAAAAAGTAGAAATGTAATGTGATTAGCAAGCTAATATTTAAAACTAAATTATAAGCTGTGAATTAATTATATTTCTTGGAAAATAGTAGTGGTCGTGATAACTAGTGGTGGTATTGGTGGCAACATCTTTGGAGGTGGTTTAGATGATTGTTGTGTTGGTGTCAGTGGATGATAATTATAGTAGTGGTAATCATTATAGTTATAGTCATTATGGTGACAGTATTTAGGGTGAGCATTATTTTGTTATAGTCAGATTATCTCATCAAACTTGGGTAATCTGTTATTTCAATATAGGCTTTTCTAGTTTTCAGTGTGGTTCGGTTATTAGTTATTAATTTCGGTACCTAAAAGAATGTAACCAAAATAACCAATTTTTTTATTTTCAATATTTATAAATAGTAATTATATCTTAAGTTAACCACCAATGATATGAAACATTTAGTTCTTTATTGCTACTTTTTTGGATTTTATATATGCTTATTTTCTGTAATTTTTTCTTTTTGGTAAGATGGAATTACTCTTGTATTAAATAACTATGAATATAATATATTGGTTGGATTTATTTTTTCATTTTCTCAAACATGAGATCTAAAGACTAATTGAAAAGGCCTAATCTCAAAAAAAGCTTATTTAAATTTTTACAACCCCAGTAACCAACCTAGTTAACCAAAAGTTGATTTGGTTTTAATAAGTTGCTTGTTTTTGTTCAGTTAGTTTTTGAGGAGCTCTGGTAATTGTAGCTGGTTAAAATTTGGTTTGGTTTTAAATAGTGGCAACTGGTGTTGATAGTTATGGTGATGGTGGTGATAGTTATGGACTGTAATGATTGTGGTGGTGGAATTACAGATGGTTATGGTGATGGTTTTGTAGTGAATGATACCGATTGTAATGGGGTGTTGGCAGTAATGGTAGCAGAGATGGTAATGGCGATAGAGGTGGTAATAGGGTGAGAATGGTTTCTATTAGTCTATTATAATCATAATAGCGCTTGTGTTTGTTAAGAAACGAATTATTATTGACTTAACACATTAAGTTGGAATTTTTCCTTTTTTATTTAACATATTAAGTGATTTCCTTTTCAATTAAGAACTGAAAACAAAAACGTTATCAAATGCACTTAAATTTTAACTCGAAGGGCTTAATATGGTTATTGAACACTTCCATATTCTTCAGATTTGCTTGTGAAGTCTAAAGTTTTTATATGCTTTTCTCAACTACTTTGTTACAGGGGTTTGTGTAATATTGGGTGTGATAAGAGGCGAGATAAAAGATCTGTGGAGTTATGATCCTGATGCACCAACATTGAAAGATTCTGGGGAAGTTTGAACCTGTAAATTAGCAACTTGTTCGAAAAGTAGATGCAAGGGGGTTCAAAATCACACATTGCAAAGTTTTGCGCTGTGAAGTGGTTGGCTCCATGATGTTAATTCTTGTTCATAACAATCTGGTACAAAGAATGCTTGGTACTAAAAGGAAGACTGCAAGTCCTAACATTCAATTTCACCATGAAACTTGTGCCAATGTATATCAATCCTATTTATGTACCAATAGTTAGTTCTTACCATTATATAGTTGCCTATGTTCTAATGTTTCTGAATATTTGAAAAATGTTCTTTTTATTTTTATTTTTGGGTATTTCCCAAGTAAATACGAGCTTCCTGTGTTACTGTGTATGCATCAATATACATGAGAATACTTCTGATATTACGATATATATAGTATTGTTTAACGAAAAACACATGCTGCAGCCCTAAACTTTGTGATTTATTTAGAGTCTAATATTTTATTATTATCACATTGAGCTCTCAAACTTTTATTTTGTTTCACATTGAGAACTTTTTGTATAACAAAAATAAAATTGATGAGAAATTATATAACGACAATATATAAATTATAAAAATGTTATATTATTTAAAAAAAAATAATGTTGTTTAATATTTAGAATTTAAAAAGTTTAGAGATGTTGAAATGAATTTTTTTTTATAACTTCAATAATTTTCATAATGAAAAATTAATATAAATTTTTGAATGTTTATAAATTGGTGTCACAAAACTTTTCATCAATTTTATTTTTACCTTTAATGTAAAAATAAAAATTTGAAGGTTCAATGTAGAAAAATAAAAATTTAGTAATTTAATAGACAAAACATGATAAATTAAGAGGTTATCATGATTATTACATCAGTTAGTAATCGGATAAATAATCTTGTTACTTTTTTCTGTTATTATTTTACATCAATTGGGCTAAAAAAATTTCTTATTTATATAATTGATTAATAGACATGGCAATGTATGCTTATACTGTATCATGTATATGGTGGATTTTAAAATGTATAATGGTTGTATTTTTTTTTATTACTTTTTTCATTTAATTTTGAAAAATTGTCTAGAAAAAATATTTTTTTAGAATAATTTTATTTTCTAATAAAGGTAATTTTTTAGGTGATTCAATTTGACTTGAAATACTTGATTAATCTTCTTAATTATTTTATTATAATCTTAAATTTACTTTGACTCACCACTCCAATCAATTAAATTCAAGTTTAACTCAATTAAAATAAAATAAAATTCAATTATATTGCAAATCAAACTTAAGTAGCTGTGACTGAATAATTTGTCATTTATTCCCTAATCCCTATCATGGATAGTTCACAACGTAAATTAAAAAATCATTAAAATTTGAGGATTAGTCTGATTGGTATGAGAGTTTATTTATTTTTTTTTTTTTATTGACATGGGTTCAATTTTTGAGGCTAGATAATAAATAAGAATTTTTCCTCATTTACGAATATGTTAAAGTGAACTTAATATGGTACGTGAAAGCTGACCTGATACCACTATATTGTTAAATAAATTTAAAAAAAAAAAAAAACATTTAACTTTTGGCATCCTACTATGATCAGGAGTCATTAAATATTTAGCGGTTATTTTTAGTATTTAAAAATTTTCAATGAATCGAAAATCAGTGAAAAGCTACTAAATGGTGCTAATATACCAGAAGATTAAAGAATGAGTGGTAGCCTACCCATTATAACTTTGTAATGCAATCATACCCGAAATGAATAATGATTTGAGCTTAAAATTATGAGTTATAACTTTCCCAAAATAAGTCATTAAGAACCAAATTGAATAATTAACAATTGAGAAGGATTAGTGTATTGCTATTTACCTTAACATAATTTTGCTCTATTATCTTCTTTTTTTTTTTTTTTTTTTTTCAGTATTTGGGGAAGAGGATGTTAATAGTGAGATTCCAACCTTAATGTCTATTTCAATACACCTAATTATAGTTTGCTTAACATTGAGATTGAAACTACTGCTTTTTAATAGAAATATCATTTTAGATATTGTTTGAAAAAGTAATTAATTAGTTGTTTTGAAATTTTTATAATTAGAGCTAAGCACAATTCGGTTCAACTTGGTACTGAGCTAAGAATATCGTACCAAATCAAAATTTTCAGTACAATTCGATACGATTCTCGACATAAGTCTCAAATTTTTTACAATACACTAAAATAGTTCGATATTTCGGTTCAATATGATATTTTCGAGTATTGTACTCAACCCAAGGCCTAAGGTTTAGATTTTAATAAGTTTTATTAAAACTTTTATATATATATCAATTAATATATATATATATATATATATATATATATATATATATATATATATATATATATATATAACTGATATTATATTAAAATTCGGTTCGGTACCGGTAGTTTCGGATCGGTTCAATTTGATACAGTTCTTGGTTCGGATATGAGCTAAAAACCAGTACCGTACCAAATTAAAATTTTCAATATAGTTCAGTACGGTTCTTGCTCTAAATTCCAAATTTCTTACAGTACAGTACTAAAACAGTTCGATATTTCAATTCGATCCGGTATTTTCGCGTGTTTAACCCTATCTATAATTTATAATATTTAAAATTTACTTTAAAGACAAAATAATCTCTAATTAATATTTTTAACATAATATTTTTCTCAAAAATAGTTTAAACAATAATTTCAAATAAATAACATATATAGCTTTACCTTTTCCACTAAAATAAGCACTAAATTATTAGCTTATTCATTTGATTGATCAGTTATTGTTTATGTTATACAAATTTTAGATTTGGATGTTTAATAGCATGGCCTTATAGTTTAATTAATTAATTAATATTATTTTTTAATAATTTATAAAGAGATTTAATTAAAAATTTAATTACTTAAAATATTAATTTATTATTAAAGGAATTTTTTTTTTAATTTAAGGGGGTGATATAAAATTTTTGAAAAGAAAAATTAAGGGAACAAATAATGCTAACATATAGAATTTTTATAAAAGATTTTTTTCGAAATATTGGAGATGCTACACATGCAAGTTGCTAGTGGTAGATTATTTTTTGATACATTGGCTCCAAGTGGGACTCAAACTCGAAATTTTTAAACCAAAGGTTGATTGGTGCGATAGATTCTAAAATATTGAAGAATGAAGACAGGTAATTTCTAATGTATGAGTTCAACATGGAAACTAAAGTTGCCAACTTGAACAATTGAAAGGGTTTTGATTGATATTTTCATAATATAATCACCATTTAGTAGTAGAGGGTAGGGTATTGATGTTGATGATTCAAATCCGAACAAAATTCTTTCTGGTTAAAGAATTTTTTTCTATTTGTTCTGGAATAATTAGGAGATTTTCTACTCCATATATCATTGTTTGGCGTGAGAGATACAATAAGCATTTGATAAGAAACAATAACATATAATTTATTTATATGTATTACATTTGGAACTCACACACAAGACATTACATGATGCCACAAATTAAGAGAAAGATGGAAGCTAATCAATTCAACTTTACTAGCTCTATATATATATATCCATCTCTCTTTCTTTATTTTTCTATCTATCTATCTATATATATATATATATATATATATATATATATTATTTTTTTTTTTTGTTTCTTTTGGTTGGTTTCTCACAAGACAAATATTAATACTGATCAATTATTATATATATATATATATATATATATATAGTACCACTCAATTTTCCTTCAAAAGAGAAGAAGAGAAATCAACTGGTTAGACATATAAATATATATCTAGCAATTGGGAGGGTGAGGAAGTTTGCATTTGGCAGGGAGCTGCAAAGCAAGCTTTGGATCAATTCCAAGAGAAGGAAGCAACTTGGAATTCTTGTAGGAGCAAAGGCAGCCCATGTCGGCTTGGGAAAGCGCCGAGCAGCAGCCACTGGTGGGCAGTGTAGGGTTTGGAGGAGTTACTGATGGCTTGCATGCCATTAAACCAGAGATAGGCATTTTGCATATGGTTTGGGCATTGATGCTGCCAATGGCTACAAGCACTATAACCACTACAAACACCTTTTGGACTCTCTCCATATTTCTTGCTATAATAATTGTTTTGCTAGTTTTTGGATGTTGGAGTAGTATTGAGTTTTTGGGTGTTTATATAGGAAATGTATGTGAGAATGAGGTCAAATTAGAGGTAAGCTCGTGAATCTAAATTGGTAGGTTTTGTAACACCAACCATTAGATTACTCATAAATATTAAATAGTTGGCAGAATGAAATTTTAGGGATCAATATATTCGATTGTTAAAATAGAGAATTCTAACTTATTAATTAAGTAAAATCTTAAATTCTAAATAATAATTCACCTTTCACTTATTAATTTAGAGTTGAAATTTTTAAATTCAACTTGCTCACTCTTAATCACTTGTAATTGACTCAAATTTAAATAAAACACTTCTCTCAAAAAATAAATAAATAAAACTCAAAATTATTCGAATTTATTGGTGTTAACTACTAACATGCTATTTAACTTTTTCACAATTTAACTTTGGATAATTCTAAATGATACAATTACGTCTAATAAAATAAAAGTAATTATATAATATTTTAACACAACTTATGATGTAAAATAAAAGTAATTATTATTTATTTATTTATTTATTTATTTCTTATTATATAATGTGTTTAAATTATATTAATTTGCGTTATTTTTTTTTTTTACACAATTTGCATCGTCTAGTATTTTTCTTTAATTTGTTTGCTAGTTGTTGGAGTTCATTTAAATGTGTGTGATATGCAATAACAATGATATTCTTTCGGAGGATAACAGCTGTTTGCTTCTTATTTTATTTATAAATTTTTTTTATGATAGTTATAATAATAATAAATAGCTGTAAGTTTGGTGGATATGAGACTGTAGTGTCACGGCTGTGCACTTGGCTTGGTAGAAGGTGCCTAACTCTAGTGAAAAAGTAGTTAATTACCCACAAGATCGGTTTTAATGCTTAAAGTCAAAATCCATTGAGAAGTAATTGAAATTCTTGAGTTTTATTGTTTTTTTATTGAGACTGGGAGAGGAATTTTCATATTTTTTTACACGAGTTGAAGAGTACACTCTCACGCTCATTTGTATGTTCAAAAATTATATTTTAAGTGTTAACCTAAAAAATCAAACCATATAATCAATAAAATAAAATAAAATAATAATAATAAAAAAAAAAAAGTAACAAAGTCTCTCTTGAAATTAGGGTTGTGCACGGTTCGAGTAAAGCCGGGGATTGAAAAATCTCCGTACCGAACCGAAATTTCGGGGATTCCAAAATTAAGAAACCGATCCCGAATTGAAAATAAAAAATCCCCGTTTCGACTTGTCCCGAATTTTCGGGACAAGTCGGTTCGGGTATTCGGGGATTTTGGATCTCAAATAAATTTTAAACTAAAAAAAGCTCAAATAAGTCAAAAAAAAAAAACTCAAATATAAGCTCAAAATATATAAGCCTTTATTTTGATGATAGACAAATTCACTTCAATCTAGTTGAAAAAGCATGTGCTCCTCTCTTTATAAGAAAGAAAGAACATGTTCATTTGCAGCACAAACGATGTGGGATTTCAACCCACCTGTTTCTCTTTTTTTTTTTCTTTTTTTTCTTTTCAATGTTATATTACCATTTTTAAAGGTATCTTTTACTAAAAAAATTCATTTTATGCATATGACCTATCATTGTAAAGCACTCATAACATACTGTATGTTAAACTTACTATTTCAAAATAATTAATATAAAAATTATAAATTTAAAATGCTTAAAGTTGATTGTTAACCAATTATTAAGTTTGAGTTCAACTTTAATAAAGTTGAATTCAACCTTATTAAGGTAGAACTCAATTTTAATAATTAGTTTTGATATTTAATTTAATTTAATTTAATTTATTTTTTTAAATAATTAATAATTAATAATTTGTTTAATAATGTGTTATATAATATATATTTAAAAAAATTATATATCACATAGTAAAGTAATAATTTATATTATTCTAAAATATATTAAAATTTCATTTTTTAAATTATATGTTATTATTAATTTATTATTCAATATTATTAAGGTTGAAATAAATTTTAATAATATTAAATTCAACCATAATATACCATAACAAGATTCATATTAAGGTTGAATTTAACTTTAATAAGATTGATATTAAGGTTAAACTCAACTATCCCACCTATTTTTCTATTTTTTTTTTCAACTAATGTTATATTATCATTTTTAATGGCTAATATATTTTAGTAAAGAAGTTCATTTTATATATATAACCTATAATTGTAAATCTCTCATAACATACTGTAAGTTAAACTTACAATTTCATAATAATTATTATAAAAATTATTA